>JAWNPP010000154.1:0-280335 GCA_035047445.1 Drosophila siamana | reverse complement strand
GTTAGCTATACATAAAGCAGATCTTTGTAATTCCAATAAGCTAAGCTACTGTAGCCCTGGCAGATGCAATTCTAAAAAGTTCAGCTAGTCTAGCCCTCGCAGCTTACCTGCAGTCCAGTGTTGTACTCCTTAAAGTCGATAACGATAACCGAGTCACGCTCTGCAAATATGCGCCAGCTGTAAGGCTGCTCATCGCCACGAACCGCAAGCGTGGGAGGCGATTCGATCGTTCCACTTGTGCTATTTATCAATTCGTTGTCGTGAGCTGTGAAACGTAGTGGATTATTAAGGAAGTTATCAATTTGCTAAGCCAATAACACACCGTAGCTCCAGTAGAGCTTGAAGCCCTTGCCGCTGCTGCCCGATTGACTGCGGAATTTCACCCAGATGTCCGTACGAACAGTCAATGGCTCCACGGGCAGCACATCATCACAGTAGAGGCCCAGCAAAGGACCCATCTTGCCAACGCTCACTTCTAGAAAATCTACATTGCAGTGCTCGGACTTGGCAATGTCCATTGCCTCGAATCTTAGCTCGAGAGCATTGCCGGGACGCAGATACGATTGCCATTTGCATTCGACGTTGGCCGGATAGCTGTCTGGATAGTTGGGTGAACTGAGAGTGCCGCGAGCGGATATTATTTTACCACCACAGGAGCTATCGATGGTGTGGTATTGTGCGGCTAGCATAATGCCCAATGCTTCAATGCGGACCACATTGGTGGGGATGACCAGACTGGTCGGATGCTCCTTGCATAGATTGTAGTAGAGCACGTCATCCTCATCGTTGTACACCCGCAATCCTGTTGTGCAATTGCCGTCTGGTGCAGTGCAGGCCGAACACTCCATTTGATTAATTTTAAGTGTAATTCTACTTCCGTTCGCTGACTGAATTTGCCAAATGCAATTTATATCAACTCGAGAGTTGAGATAACCTTCTTGGTTGATCCTTTGTCCACCACATCCTCGTTGAAATCGCATCACAAACTCCCCCCATGAACCCGCTTTGGCCTTAAATGTCACTTGAAAAGCGCTATCCATGGTAAAAGGCTCTGGCGGCTCGTGACCACAGAATTGATTACTGAAATTGGCTATCGTTATCATATTCCTAATTTTTATATGCTTGGAACCGTCAATTCGTAGACTAGACAACCCGCAATTATCCGTAAAATTATACGCATCGAAGCTAAGTTCAGTCGTATAGGGATGTTCCATCTGTGAGGTAACGTTCCAGTTGCAACATTGAATTCATGAAGAAAAAGGTTTGTATGCATCAATTGCTATTTATTGTTAACTGAGAGACTCACCTCTACAATCCAGACGCACATAATATCCTCATCGTAAACTTCCAGGCCTTGCTGGTAGTAGCTGGGAGATGCTATAACTCCGCTGCTCGCGCGAATTTTGCCTCCACAGCTGGCTGGCACTTGAGTGTAGCTGGCTTTCATGTATTTACGAGCACGTTGCGAGCTGCTCCGGAATCGAATATGCATTTCATTGGCTGGCGACGTGAATCTCTGGCTTGTGAACTCCACTTGGCAGCTGCGTAGCATGACATCAGAGGCATTGCTGCCAAACCACACGGTCAACGCATCTTGACTGCAATCGTGTTGCGGCGTCTCGATGTGCAACTCCTCAATGGATAGTTGGATCTGATAGCCCTCGGGCACAACGATGTGCCACTGGCAATCCTCATCGACACTGTATGGAGAATTGGGTGTCTCCATCGTGCCCCTGGCACCACGAAGTTCTTCGCCGCAGCCAACCCGCTTGAACTCGGCGTGGAAACCGTGTGATTCGATTGAGTCATCACTATTGAACTGCACCACCAGTCGATTACCCACACTGGTGAATACATTCTCGGTGGCGGTGCACAAACGTCGCTCGCTAACCAGCTGAGTATTGCGATAGTCGCGGAGCATAACATAGTCAAAATGACAACCGGGATCAAAGCCTTCGAGGTTAATGTGCGAGAATGCCAACTGGACCCGACTTTTGCCCTCCCCAGCACGTATATCCCACTCGCATGTGGTGTCGGAAGCATATTTATTGGGAAAATTGGGTGTCTCAATGGCACCACTCAACTGCTCCAACCGCAGATGACAATTGCTCGTGTAGTCCAGCACAAAATGCATGCCTTCAGGTGAGTCATCGCTCACATCATAGCGGACTAGAAGACGATTCCCGCTGGATCGCAAAGTCAAATCAATGCCCGCTTTGCTGCAGTTTAGGGGCAACTTGGGGCTGCCGACTGTGGGACCATCGTAGATGGTCAGCAAGCCAGTACAAAGATAGTCACGGCTCTGCAACTTGAGATCCACGGTAGATCCAGCAGACACAGTGATCTGCCAATCACAGGCCAGGGCACCACGATTGCCGGCCATGCTGTGCGGCGAATGAATGGAGCCTGAGGATGACGTCAGCTTGCCTCCGCATCCAGCCGAAGATACCTGCCAGTTGAAATGGAAGCCACGTTCCTCTATCATTGCATCTGAGTGAAAATGCACATACAGCGCGTTGCCATAGGAGGGCAGACGCGGTGGAATAATCCATCCACAGTAGCGTCCTATCAGCGGTGCTGCTGCATGGTCGCCATTTCTAATAGATTGACCAAATAAGGATCAAATTTATGTACAGACAGTTTGTATACATGATTGCGATATATAACATAACTAGATAATGTACCTGATTTCCACATAGTCATCACTGCAGCGTTCCGATGAGGTTTCCGTTGTGAAATTGTGAACGATAAGCTCAATGCGCTCTCCGAACGGCAGCCTAATGATCCAAGTGCAATTCTCGGATGAGCCGTAATTACCGGGCCAATTGGGACTTTTAATGCTACCGTAACGTGCAGAATAATTTCCGCCACATGCTGTAAATACACAGTTTTAAAATTTGGGGAGGCTAGATAAGAAATACAACATTAAACTTAGTTAGCTTACTTGTATTAGCAGGTTTATATTTGACATCCACTACTGAGAAGAGGGCTCCTGTTACTGCTATCGTTATAAGATTCGAGTCAATCTCTTCATTCACTTGGAATCGTGTGGTTTGACCATCAAAATGTGTAAGTAGTTTACCCTCCCCCCCAGTGCTGTTATCAAATATCTTTAGTGAGTGAACCATCATCGCATCAACATGTAAATGCTTTCTGCCTGAAACTTCAATTATCCATTCGCAAGTTGACTCGAAACCATATATTCTATCCTCGTGCTCTGTAGAAGTCATGACACCTCCACAATCCGAACGGATTATGTCGTATCCAAAATGTAAACCCCGAGCATGATGGGTATTGCTAACTCCATGGAAGTGCAGTCGCAACAAGTTACTTTTGGAGATCAACATTAGATGAGTCACATTCTTCGTCAACCGTTGCTTATCGCTCGCATTTCGGGAGAAATAAATCTAGGTACATATATAAAAAAAAACAAGTAAGAAAACTACAGTCGAGTGTGCTCGACTCTGATATATCCGCTACCCAGCTCAAAAACTCTAAAATATACCGAAAAGTATTTCTGGTATTTTGGTATGTTTGGTATATTTGTACATTCATATTCCATCACGTCCTAAATATCGCATAAAGTATAAAATATACCATGCACGGTCACATTGTCCACCAGAAACAAGCCACGTGCAGATGCCTATGGATTTTCCCTTACAAAACTGTTTCTTGAATAACTTCCAAGTTTTTCATCCGATCGCGACCGAATTCCGGGAATCATCGTTTTTTCTATTTTAGGGGACGGAAAGAGGCGTGGCAAAAATCTAAAATAAACTTGATCTGCGTAGGACATACACCAATACCAAGTTTGGAATCTCTAGCTCTTATAGTATCTGAGATCTAAGTGTACAACAGACAGACAGAGAGACGGTCATGGCTATATCGACTCGGCTGGTGACCTTGATCAAGAATATATATACATGGGGTCGGAGATGCTTCCTTCTGCCTGTTACATACATTTCCTGAAGTCACAAAGTTATAATACCCTTCTACCATGGATAGCAAGTACAATTAATGATAGCCACCATTATGGTGTTTACCCACGATTAACTCACATCTAAATAATTTGGCTCAACTCCAACATTAACAGCTGTGTCATCATCGTTCAGGGAAGTTAAGATTGGATCCTCCTCACTAAGAGAAAGATCTAAAATATGAAGCCGGATCTTATTTCGTGGAGCGACATTTATATTAAAGATGCAGTCCAGGTTCTCCAAGTATCCATTTGGATAGTTGGGAGTCATTATACTTCCCGAGGTTTGAGTTAAATTAGTGCCACAAACTGGAAACCAAATGGATAAAAATGAAAGAAAAATGTCGTTACAAAATACGAAAAAGGTTGGTAAAAATGTATCGTTGATACTGTCACAGTATGTAAAGTGAACCCACCTCGAGTGTATCGCACTTTGAAATTCGTGGGTAGCTCTAGGCCCGCCAGCTGATACTCATATCGTAACAGAATTTCATTGCTCTTGGATATAAGAGGCTGCCTGTTGGCTTGGGTTAAATTGCAGAAACGTCCCAGGAGCGGTTGATCACCAGTAGCTCCATCGAAGATCTCCAAACTCTGCAATTGGCAACCAGGTGAGCCCATAAAGTCAAGTTGCTCGAAATCGAGCTGAATTCTGATATCCTTGGGCTGTTGGATGAGGAACAAACAAATCGGGGCATTCATGTGGCCAATGATGAGACCACTCGAATCTGTAAAGATGCCACCGCAATTGGGATGACCAGCGATCACTTCGTAATGCAGCTGGAACGAGCTGTCCCTCCGCAGTAGATCCGTGTGGAAGTGCAAACGCAAACGATTCACCGAGCTGTAGAGAGGCGCCGGTTGAGCCGATTGACAGGCTCGATATAGCTGTCGGTCCGCTTCCTGTATGTTTAGGTAATCCCCATAACTGCAGTTGCTCGGCGGGGTTGGTGGAGTGGCTGCGAGACCCAGTGTAATCTCGTAAAAGTGCAACAGGAAGCGGGTGCCAAACGGCGAAGACAAACTCCAGCGACAATCAATGCCGGGTCGCGTCTTGCCCGGATAGCCGGGAGAACGCAGCACACCCGTCTGACCCATTTTGAGGTCGAGCTCCGCGCCACACACCATGGGCAGCGAGCTCCAGGTGAGGTTGAAGCCGCGTCCCTGCGTCGAATTGTTCGAGAGGAACCAGAGGAACATCTGTTCCTGTGTGGTCATCACAGTGCCGTTGCCAAGCGGCAACTGCGCACCACAGAAGCGGCCAATGAGTCGGGCGGTCAAGGAGCTGCCATCATGCAGCTGCAGAAAGTCCGCCGTGCAGTCGGCGCTCTTCTCCAGGTCAAAGAAGGCAAAGGTCACGTTCAAGATCATGCCACGTCGTGTGCCAATGATGAAGGGACATCGTTCATTCGGCTCATACGCCAACTGACTGCCATCCTCACTGGGCGGGAAGCGCACACTGCCAGACTCGTTTCGCAACGCGATGCCGCAGAAGCTGCGCAGATTGGAGCAGCTGCTGCCTGAGTAGCCGGCGGCGCAAACACACATGTACTCGTCGCGTGGCAGCAGGCGACAGATGCCGCCATTCTGGCAGGGATTCGGATGGCAAGCATCCGACTCGGTGCACAAGGCGCCCTTGTAGCCCGGCTGGCAGATGCAGCTGGTGCCATGGCCACTCAGGACACAGGTGCCATTATTCTGACAGGGGTGATTGTCGCAGGGCTTGCGATCAGAGTCCTCGGTGCAGCCATCGTCCCCGTACCCGTGGCCATAGTAGCCATCTGGACAGCTGCAGACCACCGTCTCGGAGATGTATTCGCATTTGGCGCGACTATGGCAGATCTGCTCGCCGTCGCACGAATTGGACTTGGCCGCCGAGCAACTGTGGCCATCACCCGTCCAGCCAATGGGACAGCGGCCACAGCGATAGGAGCCCTCGGTGTTGATGCAGCTCACCGTGGGAAGCTGACTGCAGCCACCATTGTTGCCATCCCGACACTCGTTGATGTCCTGACAGTACTTGCCATCCCCAGTGTAGCCTGGCGGACAGGCGGCACAACGAAAGCTGCCCGGCAAGTTGATGCACTCATCGTGGCAGGGATTTCTCTCCGGGGCACACTCATCCACATCTCGTGTGCAGGGACTGGCGCTAGCCTGAGTAACGTTGGCATCGGCCCACGTCCAGCCCTGATCACAGATGCACACATAGCCGGCTCCATTGCCACTGGCGGGCAGACAGGTGCCGTGGCTGCCGCACAGCTCCGCTGACTGATTGGTCAGGCAGGCGTTGTGATGCAGTCGACAATGGACACCCGAGTAGCCAGTGTGGCACACGCAGCTGCAGGATGCAAGGCGGTTAGATTAGGTCACTGTTTTGAGTCTAGAGTTCTGCTTACTGATAACTGCCAGGCGTGTTGATGCACTGGGCATCGTTCATGCAGACCGCCAAGTCAGTGCTGGCCAAGTCGAAGCACTCGTTCACATCGTCCTCGCACGTCACGCCCTACAAGGAGATTGTGAGCTGAATATTTCGGCATTAATATTCAGCATAGAATATACTGGAAAATTCTTTAAAGAGATGGTATCATGTTTATAAATTGAGCTAAAAATCACAAAGTTATAATACCCTTCTGTCCTATGGGTAGCGGGTATAATTAGACCTTCAAGCGTAATCCCTTAAGCGTAACTTGACAAGATCTAATAGAATATATTTGGGAAGAGTTCAACAAAACCTTCTAGGTTTGTATCCATTTGTCAGTCAGTGAAACCAATAAAATACCTACATATATCTTGATATACAATACAGGATTCTCCCTACTTAAACGACTGAACTGTAAACATATTTATTACAATGTTAATCATCATAATTTTTTAACATTTTTGGAAATGATAAAAAATTGCGAAAATAATATTTGTCAATGGGATTTTGCTACTGGAATAAAACATAAAATACGCCCCACAATTGTTAAGGTCTCCGCCCATTTGTAAAAACAGCCTACTCACTTGCCAGTTCGGGGGGCAGATGCATTGGAACGTCTTATAGGCGTCGTGGCAGGTGCCTCCATTCTTGCAGGGATTCGAGGTGCACTCATTGCGAAGCAGATTGGTCTCAAGTGTGGATAAGGTATTTCCAACGACCTGAACACGCTGAAGGGTGCGTCGGAGCACGCGCTGATTGAGGCCACCACGTCGGGTGCCATTGTGCATGTTGTTCAGCCAACGCGCGAGTCGGTTTAGATCACGTTGCACACCACGAAACTGATCCTTAAGAGATTCCAGGGACATGGACTCCCTTCGTTCTGCTGTCGATCGTGCAGCGGCTATACGCTGTCGTCGTTGCAATATGGCAATAATATCCACTTCGTTGAGCAGCAATGAGGCTGCCTCTCCCATCAGCCGGAGTGTAATGTTGCGATCCTGGGCTGCCTTAATGACCAGTGTGCCATCGCCACCACCGCCTAGTAAGGGTGGATCAGGAACTGAGCTTGGCTTTGTCGGTGGCAACTCTACCAAGAGTAACACAACACAAGAGAGAAATAAGTTCCTTTGAAAAAATTTCCTTTTACACATTATTAACAAGTTTTCAAATTCAGCACTGCATTAAGAATTATTTTAAATTATAAAAATTTCACTTCCGAGATTAATAATTTCACTTCCGAGATTTGTTTATTCGTAGCTGATGGCGCGGAGACTGAAAGTTACGCCGCAGATCGCGTCCATTTTATAGGGATTTCGGAGGGGGCGTTTACGATGATACGACAATTTTATCATTATCGCTTACTCTCAAAGTACCATGTATCTAATCTATATACGATATATATATATATATATATATGAAACATATCAATTACACAGTTTATCTGTTAAATACAGACTGTATTGAATAATTTTTGAACATGGAATTTATTAACCTTTGTTGATTTGTTTGATATTCCAAACAAGGTTCAGGAATTGTAATGCTTTTTTATCTCTAAATAACATGTTGACGCCCCTGCCTCATTTACAAGCCAAGCCCCCATTTCTAATCACAAATGTTATTATTCCAAATTAATTATTTCCAACTATTAAAATATTCAAATATTGTTGACTATTACTTTCTTATTTTCAAAATTATTTTTCATTTTTTTATTGTTACAAGTAATACAAAATTTCATCATGTTCTGAAAGTTGTATTGATTAAAAACAAATATCTAGTTTTACATTTATATTTGAATTTAATTTGACTTTTTTTTGCTATTTAATATTTGTGTATTAAAGTTTTGATATTTATTACACAAATTTTATATACAAACATAAAAAAGAGTCTATTTTAGGTAAATATGTAATAAAGTCAGAAGATATGACGTTAAAAAAGTTTATTTTATAATATTCATATTATTGAATCATCGTATGAATAAACACAGAAATTCGATTCTTTGCTTCTCAATATTTTATTCAACACCTACTATTAAACTCAACATACAATTGATAAGCAAAAGAATTATTTTTTAATCCGTTTACGAAATGCTCTGTCTATGTTTGTTACCAAATCCGTGAGGAAAATATAGGGTTCTATGGTGTAATGGTTAGCACTCTGGACTTTGAATCCAGCGATCCGAGTTCAAATCTCGGTAGAACCTGTGAACATATATTAATTTTTTTATTGCGAAAATTACAAAAAATAATATATTTAAAAAAATGTATAAACCCAAAATTATTATTATGCTACCAATTTTATTTGCAGATTATTTCTACAAGCTACCAGAGAGATTGTAGTGTTCGCAAATTAAAGCAAAATAGCTATAAGTACTTGCTACTCATCCTGGCCAAGTACTCGAAAACGGCAAATGCATATGAGTAATGACAGCGCAATTATGGCGTTGCCAGTCCTCCATAAAATACCATAAAAAGAAGATAAGCTATAAATAAACTCCCCATGGTATGCACTGCTGTTGATCAAGGAAAACAAGTAGTCTGTGACGTCACAGTTGCTCACCCACGGGAATTCAGAGGCATCTGCTCTTGACCTACGACAATAAATGGCTTATCTGTGAGCACGTTTGCCACTTTATTAAATAATCAACGATAAAAATATTGAACTTATTTAATGTATATTTGCATTTCAGTATCAGTTGTACTCTTATAGAACTATTTACAGAACTTCATAGTCAATACGTATAGTATAGTATTTTACTATATTAGTGTTTGCTCTTCTTCTTCCTTGATTTGTGCTTGCGTTTTTCGGTCTTCTTAGACTTTTTCTTGGTTTTTTGCTTCGATTTTTTAGACTTTTTAATGCTGATCTTCTTATGCGACTTCTTAACTTTGGCTCGCTTCATTTTTGAGCTACTAGAGTCAGAACTATCCGAACTATCCTCATCGCTATCGGCGCTATCGTCGCTACTACTCAGGTTACGCTCCACCCAGTGTTCGGCCTTGCGTTTGGTTGGCGCGTGCTGCTGCCAGAGCTGCTGCAGCTTGGCATCAATGTTAGCCTCCTCCGCTTGCTTTGAATCATTAGCTGGCGGAGGTTGCTTCATTTGACTGGGCAGCTTGGGTCCATAGAGCTCCTCAGGGGGAACTTCCATCATAGCCAGTTCCTTGTCGTTCTTCAGACGCTCCTCGCGTGATTTGTAAGCGATTTTTAATTTATTGCCCTCGATGGGTGAAAATTTGGCTGGCACCGCAGCTGCTGGCTGTTCCTCGCTGTGCTTGAAAAGCGCAGCAAATAATCCTCGCGGCGGCGAGTTGTTGCGCAGCACATTAGCAGCTGCCGCGGATGCAGTTATTGGTATGCCCAGTGCAGCCTGCATCGAAGCTAGTTTCTCTGCTGCCGTCTGTTGTGGTTCCTCCTCGACTGCAGCGTCTGCTGCATCCGTTTCCTCGTCGCTGTCGTCGAAAATACTTCTGAAAAGATCGGTCTTTTCGGAAATGGGCTGATCACGTGACGCATCTACAGCCAGTTCCAGCGGCGTTCTAGGCACAAAACTAGGCTTGACAACTGCGGGTTCAACTGCAGCCGCGGGTTTGTCCGATTGCTGCACAGTTTGAACTGATTGATCCTCAGGCTCATGCTGCAGGCTCCACAGGAACTCTGGGCTGCTCTGGTGCCAACCTTGGCTTTTGAGATACGTCTATGTGTTTGGGTATAATATTGGGTGTTTGAAAGTTAGCTTTCGTATTGATTGAAGTTTCCAAGTAATCAAAAATGGACATTTTAGGCTTTCCTTTCAGTTCCTTTTCCCGGATCCGGCAGTGCTCCTCCAAAAGGTTCTGCAATGTTGTAACGTTTGCACAGCAGTGAATTTGGTTTCCACATATTTTTCGTGCGAATCATAACAATTTTCTTCTGCTCCGCTGGTTTAATCTGCTCTTGCTGTTGTTCTGTTTGCACCGTGGCCTCCGAGACAAATCTATCGAACATGAGGCCAGCTAGAGGACGGTAGATTTTGGCTGCTTGTATAAATTCCTTTTTCTCCATTTCACGATCCCACAACGATAGCGTCACCGGCTGCAGATCGGCCAGAAATTGCGTAATCTCGGCGTCGTCTTTCAGTTTTGCATTTAGGAACTGTTCATATCGCTGCTGCTTGGCTTCGTCTGCCAGGAAAGGCTTGAAGCCGGTCGAAGGTGTTGTGGAAGCTGCAAAGAAGAAACCATTTTAGTGGCAAATTCCTGAAAACATTATTTATGCGCAAACTTACCCAAATTCTTGGTCTTGGCAGCCGCCTGCTCCAAGATGGAGGCGTTCGACTCTTGCAGCTCTTTGTTGAGCTCCACCACAGCAGTAGTTGCCACCGGCTGCTCCTCACCCGTTGTGGTAATGAGTCCTCCCTTAGTAAAATTGTCACTCTTTGCGCTGATGAGTTCTAGCAGAGATTTGCTACGCTCCTGCTGACTGCTCACGCTGCTGGCTGACTTGAAGGGATTCTTTTTCGTTGGTTGCACTTCCCCCAACAGTTCTGCACGCTGCTCGGGATTTAGATCATGCCTGCCCAGACCAGTCTTCTTGTGCTCCTGTGCCTGCTCCAACTTGCGAGCACGTTGCGCATCCATAGGAGCAAAGCGACTGCGACGTTGCAGCCAATTGCGTGGCTGGAAGTCACGTGGCAGATCGATGGCATATGGCTGTGTGTGTGTTCTGTTGCTCTTGTCCTCGCTGAAGCCATCAATAACATGACGCTGCTGCACATGCTCTACCTTCTTCTTCTTGGGTTGCTTGTCGGCCAACGA
This sequence comes from Drosophila siamana, assembly GCA_035047445.1. Lineage (NCBI taxonomy): Eukaryota > Metazoa > Arthropoda > Insecta > Diptera > Drosophilidae > Drosophila > Drosophila siamana. Next base: position 269,147 of record JAWNPP010000154.1, on the reverse strand, counting down.
GAAATCGTACCGTGTCATGTCGTCACGGGCATAGATATCATCGTCCTCCTCCTCAAAGGCGCCCACGCCAAACGCCTGACCGCGTATGGATAGCTGTTTTTGCTTGGCTGCGGTCTCAAGCTGGCCAAAAAGATTGATATGCTGCATTGGCGCACCTGGTGTGCTGCCCTTAGAAAGCACGGGTGCACGACTCAAGCCCGAATAGCTCATGCCAAAGCGATTCTCTTTAGGCGTATAGAACATGGGCTCGTAGTCATCGGGCGCAAACGTTATGTCCTCGTCTTCCTCCTCTCCATCATCATCGTCATCATTATCACCTATGTCGTTGGCTTTGCTGCTGCTGGATAACCCTTCGTTGCCATAGTGATCCAACAGATACTGTTCTCTTTTGTTGCGCGCCGTCGACTGTCGTTTCTCCTTGCCCGTCTGTCGCGGACCCACGCCTTGTCCTGGTTTCCAGCCCATGCTCTTTAGAATGCGCACAGCCACCTTGTCACGCACTGGACGGAACAGTTGCTCCAGCACAGGGACGCCGGGGATTGGTCCATCCACTTGAGGCTGCATTAATTTACGTTTGTGCTGGCCAGTGCGCTGCTCCTTCTCGCTTGCCTTGGCGAACTCGTCACGCGTGCGTATGCCTTGTGGAGCTATGCCGAATTCACCCAAATCTTCTTTGTCCATGAAGTCTTCCGGTCGCTGTTGCACTGCAGCAGCTTTTTCACCGCGAGAACTCTTGAAATTTTGAGGCGTCCAGCCCTCCAGTGAACCAACAGTGTTCCAAAAGCCAGCACTAAAGCCTCCCGTGAAGGCACCATGAAATCTTCTTTTACCATTTTCATCCTTGACAATTTGATCTTCAATGGACAGTGGCTTTTTGGCAGGTACTTCATCTAAACGTTTATTAACGATTTATTATATATAGATATCTAAACAATGGAAGATATGCTCACCTTTCTCCAATGGCTCCAAGGGTGTGCCGAAACGATGTAGATGTTCCTCTTCATCCATTTTGTAAGATAAAATTTGAGCTATTTAGCGAAATGCAAATAGCAAGAAATGGTAACAACGCTTCCACTACACGCTCAGCTGATATACTGAACATAAACAAGTAATTAGTGTTGCCAGATCATTTAAAATACGGACTGAAATTGGTATGAAAATTTATCGAGTATGTATCGATTATACAATCCTAATTAATTCATGCAGTGCAATAAGACTAAAATAACAAATCTTATTTCTAAGAAATTAAAATCCGCACTGATCAAAGGAATAATGATTTCACCTTAATAAATTAATAATAAATATAATAGTTGGAATTGAAAAATCGATGTTTGGAATAATTTGAAAAACATCGATACATCGATAGTGCCATCGATGTTTATCCACCACTGCCCACAGCTGTTTTGGTCTTGAAACTTTTTCACTTTTAGAACTTTTATTTTACGAGAGTTTATTGGAAAATTCTAAACGGCAACAAACAATTGGTCTCAATTTGTAAGTATATCAAGCAAGCAATAGACACAACAGGCACAAGTGTTCCCACCAGTTGGCAGTGATTGCAGTTGCGGCACTTGAGTGTGGCGTGTGTGTTGGTGACTAATGATGTCAACATTTTTTGGTTTCTCTTTTTTGCTTTTTATACCCTCAGCTGGCTGGCATTTGCCATTTTAATAAGCTGGACGTGACTCTGGCAGGTGCATAGAAAATATACGTAAGTTCTGCTATACCAGCTACTATTCGGGAAACCTAATTTGAATTTCATGCGATTTTTTTTGAATGCACTTTTCACAAACTCACACACATGCATATATACGTGTGTACATAAACCATACAACGCCATCTAACGGACAGTTTCATAACGCACACGCACGCACAAATCTGGCAAAGTGACAAAGTGGCAACAACAAGAACAATAACAAGATCATGTCGGAGAAGAATATCAAAGTGGGCGCCCGGGTCGAACTGACCGGCAAAGAGCTGTTCGGCACGATCGCCTACGTTGGCATGACTAGCTTTGCCGTTGGCAAGTGGGTGGGCGTGGTGCTGGACGAGCCGAAGGGCAAGAACAGCGGTTCCATCAAGGGACAGCAGTACTTCCAATGCGACGAGAACTGCGGAATGTTTGTGCGGCCAACGCAGCTGCGTGTGATAATGCCAGCTGGCGATCAAGCCGCCGGTAGCGGTGGTTCAGGCAATGCCACGCCCACGCTGCAACCCACAAAGGCACGGCTCAGCGGATCACGCACCCCACTCTCATCCAGTCGCCAGTCATTGCTTGGCTCACGTACACAACTCACCACATCGCTGAACGAACGGACCGGGTCCAACAGCAGCTTAGCTACTCGCAAATCCCTCGCGCCGCAAAGCAGCAAGGATAAGGATGCCTCCAGCACGGGGTCATTGGCGGGCGAAGGCAGCGGCGCAGCAACTTCTGCAACCGCGTCGAAGCGGGCTTCATTTGTGGAGACTGGTTTCCTGGAGATACTCAAGCCACAGTTTACACCATCGCAGCCCATGCGGTCGCCCTCTTTTACTGCGACCAGCTCGACGGAGGACAAGGTTGCCTTGCTGGAGGCACAAAAGACCAGCGCAGAGCTGCAAACACAGCTAGCGGATGTCACCGAGAAACTGGAAACATTAAAGCAGCGTCGCAACGAGGACAAGGAACGTCTGCGTGAGTTCGATAAAATGAAGATTCAATTCGAGCAGCTGCAAGAGTTTCGCACTAAGATCATGTCCGCACAAGCATCACTGCAAAAAGAATTGCAGCGTGCCAAGCAGGAGGCCAAGGATGCCATCGAGGCGAAGGAACAGCATGCACAGGAAATGGCAGAGCTCTCTGACAATGTGGAAATGATTACTCTGGATAAGGAAATGGCCGAGGAGAAGGCAGACACGCTCCAATTGGAACTGGAGTCGAGCAAAGAGCGCATCGAGGAGCTACAGGTAGACCTAGAGCTGCTGCGCTCCGAGATGCAAAACAAGACAGAGTCGAGCATTGCGGCCAGTGATGGTGGCATGTCCACCTATGAGTTCAAGCAGCTGGAGCAACAAAATATACGCCTCAAGGATACTCTAGTGCGTCTGCGTGATCTCACGGCGCACGACAAGCACGACATACAGAAGCTAACGAAAGAGCTGGAGATGAAACGTTCGGAGGTCGCCGAATTGGAGCGCACTAAAGAGAAGCTCAGTTCGAAAATCGATGAACTGGAGGCCACAGTCGCCGACTTGCAGGTGAGCGCAAACCCTGTTTATACTGTTATCAGACATGTTCCCAAATTCTTGGCTAATTTACATTCATATGATTACGACTAACACTTAAATTAAATTCGAACTTCAGTTTTCTTAATGGAATTGCACATCTGTCTGCATTAAAACCACTTTTATTTTTCCTTTATTTTTTCTATAAAGGAGGATCAGTTTTATTCAGTGTTGGATCAGTTTATTTTAACAAATTTTATTAGTTTGCTTTATGATCTTTCATTTCACTTAGCTTTAATAATAATAATAATTACATTACCAAATTGATTCGGGAACAGGCCTGCTGCATTGCTTTTATACAATCCGAAACACGCTTTAAGCTGGGGTATTCAAAGCTCTAAACAGCTTATTTAGTAGCAAAGATTTCACTCTCTCACATGCACGCTATCAGCTCCTCTCTTGACGATGTCTTTTTCCTTGCGCTCACTTTTAAAAGTCACAAATTTGCAAAACACGGCTTCCTTTCGCTTTTTTGGCTTTTGCTTCAACACCGTCCACAAATATTGTGAATAATAAGAAACTGAAGAAAATACATTTGCTGTTCTTTCGCTCCCAATTCTAAATAAATGTTCATTTAATTTCTTTGCCGGCCTACATTAAAAATAATCAATAAACATAAAACTGGTTTGCAGGAGGTAAATTCAAATTTGTTGTACAATTTGTCATAATTCGTAAATATTCATATTTGGTTTATCCCCACTAACCCATTTCAATATTAACACGAAGAACGATTTTCTGAAAAGCTCAATTTGTTATTGCTATTCTCAAGGAACAAGTGGATGCTGCACTGGGTGCCGAAGAGATGGTGGAGCAGCTGGCCGAGAAGAAAATGGAATTGGAGGATAAAGTGAAGTTGCTGGAGGAGGAAATCGCACAGCTCGAGGCGCTCGAGGAAGTGCACGAACAGCTGGTGGAGAGCAACCATGAACTAGAGCTGGATCTACGCGAGGAACTGGATCTGGCTAACGGTGCCAAGAAGGAAGTGCTACGCGAACGCGATGCTGCCATTGAGACGATCTACGATCGCGATCAGACGATCACCAAGTTCCGTGAGCTTGTGCAGAAACTCAATGAGCAGCTGATCGAGCTACGCGATCGCAGCTCCAGCAACGACCAAAAATCACTACAGGATCCCAGTCTTAAGCTGGCCACCGAGACCATCGACTACAAGCAAATGTTCGCCGAGTCCAAGGCCTACACTCGAGCCATCGATGTGCAGCTGCGACAGATTGAGTTGAGTCAGGCCAATGAGCATGTCCAGATGCTGACAGCATTTATGCCCGAGTCCTTTATGAATCGTGGTGGAGACCATGACTCCATACTCGTCATACTGCTCATCTCGCGCATTGTCTTCAAGTGCGGCATCGTTGTGTCACAGACACGTGAGCGCTTCCCTGCCGTCGAGGCGGTCACCCGAGAGGCTGTCACCCAAGGCTATGCAGTGCAGCAGTATGCTTTCAAGTGCCGCCTGATGCACTACATCCACAATCTGCAGTGTGCACTGCATCAGATACTGTACGGCCTGAACAGCTGCACGCCCGATACGTTGCTGCGTGCTGGCAGCTCGCTGCCTGAGATGGTGGCTCAGGAGAAGATCGTCGATGGCATCATTGAGCTGCTGAAATCGAATCAGCTTGATGAGAACAGCACAACGGACAACATTGAGAAGTGTGTGGCGTTCTTCAATGCCATGAACTCGGTGCTGTTGGCCGGCGAGCAGTTGCTGAACGAGACGCAAATGATACGTGACTGTGTCGCCTCCCTTGGCGCAGCCTGTGAGTCCATTTTGAACGACACGGCTATTGCCAAGGTGATCATCGAGGAGGCGGGCGCCACAAGTGATTCGATGCTGCTGATTCAGTTCCTCAACGAGCACATGGAGAGCATCAAGCAGCAGGTGAAGCTGATCAAGCGACGCTTGCCGAACGATCAGCATGTGATCAAGTGCGGCCTGTCACCACACAAAATGGATGCCATGCGTGCGCTGGCCCAGCAAATCAGTCGCATCATGTCGACCATGCACATGGCCACCAAACAGGCGCTAGCTGCCATCGTGGCCAACACGGAGACCGACAATGCCGCCGAACATACGCTGCCCCAGGACAAATACTGGTCGCTGCTCTCCTCGGCCTGTGAGCGCGTCTACGAGCAGGACGATCGTGGACCAACGCAGAACTTTAAGGCGCTGCTGGGTCAAGCGAATACCGATCTGCAGCATATTGCCCAGCATCTGCTGGACAAGGAGTATGAGATTATGTCGGCTGCTGGCGCAGCACCACGTGTCCAAGCGCAGAACACGCCCATCAATCAGCGAGCGCAGCTGATCAAGAAGCAACTGGAGCAGAAGAACGTGCTGGCTGCGACGCTGGAGAACCGCGAGGCAGACATCAAGCAACTCAAGCTGGCGGCCAAGATGAAGCTGAACGAGCTGAGCGAAATGCAAATACGCAAAGATCTCGCCGAGAAGAAGCTGAGCGTGCTGCAGTCCGAGTATGAGCATGCCGTCAATAAATGGAAGCTGCAGTACGAGGAGACGCATCAGAATCTGCTCAAGAAGGAGAAGGAATTCGAGGAGACAATGGACCATCTGCAGAGCGACATTGATGCGCTCGAGAGTGAGAAGAGCGATCTGCGCGACAAGCTGAAGCTGAATACCAGCATGGGCAAGAGTCAGGCGTCCGATTCGCACTCCTCCTCCGTGCACAATCTGTCGGGCACTGGCCTCGGCTCGGGCAGCGCTAATGTAAGCTACACGGCTCCGGCTGGCACTGCGCCCCTGGTGGCCGAAGAGCTGCAGCTGCTGAAGTGTGCCTTCAACCAAGAGCGGAACGAGCGTCTGCGTCTGCAGGCGCAGGATATGCGCGCCAAGCTCCAACAGTTCGAGCCCATCCATGTGCCACAGCCGCAGGATCAACGCATCAATGCACTGGAGTCACAGCTGACCAAGATGAAGCATGCCTGGGTGCTGTCGCTGCTTCAAGTGCAGGCCAAGGGCGCCAGCGGTGGCACAGCCAATATCAATACGATTGCCATGCAGCGTCGTCATCAACCGTTGCCCCAAAAGTCAGAGATCAGCACGCAGGCATCGCGTCTCGCCTCGGACATTCTGGCGGAGTATCTGCAGCGGAAGCCACATCGTGCGGCGAGTGGACAATTCGCCGCTTTTCCCACCGTCGATGTGAAGCGTGTGCTGCAGATTTAAGCGGTCAGCGGAAGGGAAATTGGGCAATCATTATGTAGCTAGGCTAGGTCACTTTTATAATGCTTCGTTTTTGGCTAGCACAAAGGTTTTGAGCAAAAGTAGGAAGCCCCTTCAAACCAAACACACGCACACACAGATACAGAGCGACACACGCTAGTGGCTTCGGCTTGGCACCCAAAAATTTAAGCACTTACCAACAACAGCAAACTCCACTAATCCATGTAAATTTCTTCTTAATAGTATCTGCCTAACGTGGTGGGCAGCGCGTTCCTGTTGATTGGGGTCTTTGACTTTTGGATGCGCACGCCGAAGAGCCTTCGATTCGAGTGGAATCCAGTGCTGCACTTTTTCGATAGGCTATGGGATTAAATGATGGTCATACTTTTTACTCTAACTCTTATTTAATTTATGTTTGTATCATAATAATAATGCTAAATGTGTAACTTATGCAACTGTGTATCTTGAAACAAGGCCTCTTCTGTAACCAACTCAAGCGAACCAGAACCAGAACCCGAACCCGAACCCGAAACCCTTTTTATAGCTACTATATATGAATAACAGCAAATGTATTATCTATCCATGAAGGCGAGAACTATGTGAATAAAAAGACACAATCTACTATTTGTACACTAAACACAAATTTAATTTGCATATGAGGAATATATACAGTTATATACATATTACTTATTATATACACTAAATAAACAAGTATATTTTCCAGATGTTGTTTAATAAATACCTAAACGAAATTTTATTTAAAAAGAAATAGTTTTTATATTCTGCATGCTTTAAATAGTAACGGTCGGTTGCCGAACAGCTGTTTGCCTTCCACTTGCCATCCACTTGTCGCTCTTAAGTTCCATCGAGCGTAAGAGAACGCACGCTACTTTACTCTTGCATTGCGGCTCTCAATCACACAGTGGCTGCCGCTCTTGCGACTGCTTGCTCAACACGAAAGCAGCAACAAAAGCAAGGCCCAATGCCGCTTGGTTACAGCAACAGCAACAACGCGAATTACAATAACAATAACAACAGCTGCCTGCAATAGCCATAGAAACTATTACACTAGCCGACCATAAACCATGATGGTCACAAAACTAGTAGAAACTCCTTCCCTCCCTCTTCATTACCCTGTAATACCTTAACTTTGCTCTTGCCCGCCGGCTGCCTTAGCATGTAAATGCAAATTTTAAACAGTTTTCAATCTCTTGCATTGCCCTTTTGACTGCCCAGCTGAGCCTTCAGGTGACCTTATTCTGGCCCCCTTTTTGGAGTCCCTGAGTGCGCAATCCATTCGCCAGTTCTTCTTTTAGCTTCCAGACTTTTCTTTAATTGTACCACTTGCCGGAAGCCAAAGCGGATCTCCACAGCGCCATTACGATCCTAACCTAAGTGATCCGTTGCGAGCTGACCATCCATTGGGCTCCGTGGTGGGGAAGGGGGCAGGTTATTCTCTTCATTTGTTGTGTTTATAGAGCGGCTTTAATGTGTGTCGGCTCGGTTGGGTTCGCTGTGCTGCGGGCTCGCCTTTTTCATACGCTGTCAATTCTCACGCCCAACTCTGACCTTTTTACGGTATATGTCGACCATTTAATTTTTTTCTGTTTTTGGGTCTTTTTTTTTGGGGGGGGGTTTTCCGTGGTTTGTATTGTAACAATTTTTCAAAGCCAGTCTGGTAAGTTCTAATGCATGTTTTGAAATTGTAATGTATCTGCTACTACAAAATGTATTTATACCTGTATCTGCAAGCGACTCGCTCTGCTTGCGACGTCCGTCAAGAAGATACTGAGTTTCTGATGAGATCCTTAACTGTCACTGACACACATATCCAATAACCAACAACAACACACTAACTGACCCAAGTTCTCTTGTCATTGGCTTACATTGCGAAAAAAGACCAAAAAAAAATAACGAAACAACAATCAAAACAAAAAGTTGGCTCATAAAGAAAAGCTTGTAATGCCCCCGGAGCTGTTGACTCATGCCAAGTGCTAAAAAAAACAACATAATTGTGGTAAGATATGTCCGAATGATCAGTTTAAAGCGATGAGCTCAAAACATACCCTTTACTCGGTTTATTTACAAAAGATAATTTTCAAATTATTATGATTTATTAGCTTATACACAAATATATAGAAGGTGTAGGTAGAATCAGCACTATTTTTTACATGATAAATTTGTTATTTAATTTTTTAAATTTCTTTACGTTGCAAATAGGAAATAATTCATATAAATCTACTGATAGATAGAAAATGGAACATGGTGCTAATATCGAATCAACTCCTTCATATTCAACATTTAGAGAGTCCATCTCTTATCACTGAGATCAGTTGAAATATATCAATACACACAACTTTTCTAGCCTGCTATACCTTACGCTTTGACTCTGCCAAGGGTATCATAAGAAATAATTAAAAACAATTGTACGATACGCAGCAGAGCAAAATCAAAGCCGAAACCAGTTTGGGCCGAGACCTCAGCGGGGTTTAATAAAAAACTGACCACAACAAGAGCGAGAGTGCAACGGGAGCAGCAGAGTAGACGAGACAGCTCAAGAACTTGCAGCGACGTTACAACTGACTGAAGATCGCACAGAACTCCAAGCCGGATACCCTACAAATGTTAAGACATGATCTCGCTCACAGTTAGCATCAAGAAGCGGAAGTGCTCAAGTTTTATGCTTGCTGCATTCTTCGGGGTTGTGTTAGTTACGCCTGGTTAAATTCGAAGCTCGAAGCTCAATTTGGTAAATGACCAAACAGTAGCCAGCAGACATCGGATATCAAGAGACGCCCCCAAAGCATAAACAAAAGGCCACGCAAGACATATGCTACCATCAAGCTAATGGCTTGTGGAGATGGCTGCGATTCCGAGTCTTCAGACTCGTGGTTTGGTTCCGCCTCCGGGTTCGAAGCTGTCAGAACAATGGGGCAAGCGCTAGATTCGAGCTGGAGGCATCTTCACTTTGGCCACTTGAAGTGCTCATTGTGCATGTTGTTTGGGTCTGGGGTGGAGACAAGAGGAGTGTGTGTGGTACTTCTTGAGATTTGTTTAGTAGCACGCACTAGAAGCGATGTCTACGTCTGAGCCCCATTGTTATTAACACTCTTATATGTGGACCCATTGTTGTTATTTGCTGTTTGGTGTTGCTGCTTTGGCCTGGCGTCATCTGTATGTAAAACTGTCGGCTCACTTGGCTTTTGGAGGTCCAGAGCGCATCCGACTCCCCTACCCCCAGCCCCTGGCCTTGCTTCTTGCCCAGTTGCATTGTAGTTCACTTGAACGCTTTCGCAAGTCAACCACAAAAGGGTTAACAGAGAGCGAGAGAGAGAGCGTGCCAGGCGGCTGCGAGAGCGCAATATATAACAGCTGGTGTTTAAGAGAGCGCGCTTCGAACTGGTTGGCTTTGAAGTTGAGTTGTGCTTAAGAGGGCTGCCAGGTAGCTCATTTATTTCTGACTCAAGTGGAATACAATGCTGTCAGTGGCTTGACAATGATATAGGGAAGTCGAAATCTATCAATGAAGATACAAATCTTAGATTGAAATGATATTTGCGTATACAAATGATTCTCAAATCAACTTAGTTGCATATGCTAGCCAGCAAACACATCTTTATTTTATTAGAGAATCGACTTTGAAAAAGGTTTATAGTCCCTTCTTCTTCAACAAAATTGTAGAGCTTAAGCAATAGTTAGTAAACAAAACACTCTTAAATGGCATACGTTTTTAAATTAAAGTCTCAATCGGTAAATCCCTATAGTGTTTAAATCAATAACATTTTACTTATTACTGATAATGCTCCATATCAATTAAAATAAATATAATTAACAACAGTTGCATTCATATCGCATTCTTATCTATTAGCTCATAGCCTACTTTATTAGATATACTCACATATCAGCAGCCTTGAAGAGCACTGTTATCTTTCCGAAGCACCATCCAACTGCACTTTACTGTCGCTCGACAACCCTGTCGAGCGCTCTCTTAAATATGCGCTCTCTTTGGCGGTTTGTTTAGTTGTTGTTGCCAAGTTACCAAGTTGGCTTGGTTACTCATTTGTTTTGCCAATTTTTGTAGCTTTGTTGGCCAGTTTCAGTTAATACCGAATACTCGCGCCAGCCAGACGTTCTGTGTGCCCCGCACACTCACAGCACACGCAGACACACCGACAAACATTCACTCATATTCGTATAACTCACAGAGAGTTGAAAAAAACCCAAAAAAAATAAAATAAAAACTAGCGAAGTTCAAACCTCTCGTCGGCATCGGCATCGGAATCGGAAGTTCTTTTTGGCTTGTCGTCGTCGTGACCGAGGTTTCTGTCTGTTTATTTACATATAAACATAAATACATCTGTATATAGTTGTGTAGTTTGTTAGTTTGGTTTTGTTGCGAAAGTGGAAAGTATCTCATAGATACGTTGCGATTTGAGCGCGCGTTTGTTTTGTTGTTTTGTCAATAAAAGCCAAACTGAGAACCCCTCGAATTTATACCACTAATCAATCCTATCTACTTACGAGTATGTGACTGTGACACAAATAACGGAAGTGCTCGACTATACCCAATAACAACAACAACAACAACTCAACATGAGCATTTTGTTGCTAACCAACAACAAACAATAAAAAAAGCAATACAACAACGTCAATTTAACGTTGGCCAAAAACGAACGCGTTAAGCGCATTATATATTTATTGGCCAAAAGTAACAACAATAACAATAACAACAACAACAAGCTACTGCCACCAAATGCAGTAAAGCGTGAAGTGCTTGCCAAATGAATTTTCTATATATTATAATTAAAACGAAATAAAATAAAACTTCGTTGCTTCGCTTCGAAAAATAAATTAGAAATTTTTGTGTGTTCCAAAATTGGCGCGTTAAAAACTCGGTTTCTAGGCGAAAAATATATATGTATGTACATACGAGTATATTCGTAGCGTGGCTATTGTTAGTAAACAACGACTGCATCTTAACCCTTACAAGCGCCATAACGCTGCTCTATTGACGTGAAAGTGTGTTAATTTTAACCCCACAATGCGATACATGTTACTATGTTTGACATACTAAAACTGAGCTACATTAACCTCCCCCAGATATGCCTGTAAACTGAGCTAAGATATCGTTAATTTAGTCTCCACTGCAAGTCGACGTAATCCATGCATAATAAGTTTAGCTATACATTTTCTCACGTAGAGTATTTACTTTGAATATTGTAAGCTAAAAAAACCCTGTATTTTAATCGTTTTCATAGTTAACGATTTTAAATTACTCTGCATTTCATTGCATTGTATTTACACAGCCTTGAATTAAATTTAAATAATATATGCAATCTAGAAATGTAAATTGATGAATTCAAAAATAGGATTACCATCTATTTGTAGTCTTATTAAAAACTTTATCCTTCGCAGGGTCGTCTTAATTGCATGCCGCTTTACTAAGCGTTCAGTTTACATTAGGCTACAGCTGTAAATAGTAGTTATATGTCATCACCGTGTAAATACTGTCTTAAAGCCTCTTTCCACTTCTGTCGCATTAACCCTTCTCTGGCCTGGTAATCGAAAACGTGCTTGTAAATGTGCAACGTGACCGGCGCTCCTTTTTGGTAAAGCTTAGCTCAGTTTACGTGCCCCATGCTTTAGTGGCGAACTCTTGTATTATATTACCACATGGTATGCTACTTACTACCAATTCGGCTCTAATTCTCATTACTCTGCTATGTACTTACCAACTTACTTAACCAAATCAACTGCAGTGCCTTTCGTCTCATACAAACCGCATGCTGAGCTGCTTTTGGGGCAGCAGACACCTATGGAAACATCATCATGTGGCTTGGATCTGTCAACGGCGTGGCACAGCAACAATATAACCAAGATCTGCACCAACAACATCAACAACAGCAGCAACAGCAGCAACAACAACAACAACAGCGACTACAGCGCGTTGTCTTGCATCTGAAAACCTAACAGCAATCAAATCAAATAATAATCGCCGCTAACAAAATAAATCGCTAATCGCTGCTAATCGTTAATCGTTCGGTCGATCATCAGATCATCGGCAAATAACAAGCAATAATAAAAGTATCGCATTTGTGTTATGTTTCCATATGTGTGTGTTTATTCGTTTTGTTTGTTTATCTGTTGTTTGTAATACTATTACCAATAATAATAATAATAATAATAATACCACCATCCAAACACCATCACAACTTGCCTGCCGCTAACGATCATGCATAGACCGAAGCTAGCAAATCCTATAACTGCTGCCGGTATTGCCTCATCCATATCAAATAAAAACAACAACAACAACAGCAACAAATCAAAACGCTCACGTCAATTCAGCATCAGCAAACAACCAATAACGGCAACAACAAACGAGTCTGCTACATCGTCGTTGCCACACTACGAACCGCACTCACATTCGCAACTAATTGACGCTTCAATTGATTTAGAACATTACATCAGCGCCATGGAGGCACGACGCAACGACAACGAGCCGGATGTCTGGGCTCAACTGCAGCAAAAGGAATCGGATATACTGCTGGCCGCTGAGCTCGGCAAAGCCTTGCTCGAGAAAAACGAGGAACTGGTGAAGCAGCAGGAGAAACTTATTGAGGATTATTCGGGTAAAATTGAGGTGAGTACCAATTTGATCGCGCCCAATAGGAATTCAATACACTTGTACGTTAATTACAATGTTAACCATGTCACTTTACTGCTTACCTGCATCGCTGATTGCTACAAACTTGCTTACACTGACTCATCCTTAGCTTTACATATATACTATTTAATACTTTTGTTACTGTGACCTCAACTATACTGCAGTATGTGTTTGTATGTGCAGTAATGTTAGTTAACAGAACCAGCTCGATTTTGGTTAATGATATCGATAACGTTGATCGTCAGATCCTTGTGATGTCGCAGCCAACTTCATGTTGTTTGCAAATTACATTGAAAAACATCAACTTAAATAGTGCTTAGTGACTCAGAGTACCATTTACATCCATTTTTAAAGTAATAAATAAAAACTATGCGCTCAATACACACGTGGCTGAAGTTCCCAGCGATTAAAATAACAATTCACATGAATAATTTACGGAATATTGATTTTCTTCCGTTCACTTGCCCAACTGACCAATTGCAATCATTTTGTCAACTGCACTGAGCAACACTTTGTACGTATGTATGTATTAAATATTTACACACCCGCGTATATAATGTACACATAGTTCCCAAATGGATGGTCAACGAAATGTTTGTCTGCCATGTCATATGGAATTCACGACAAAAGTGCGCTGTAAAAACACTACCAAATTACACACATACCACATAAATATGTCTAGGTATGTATATATGTATGCGTTGGTTGATATAGTGCATACATATGTATTATCTGTGCTGAGTTATCGATTTTTTCATGAACGTTTACTTTGCATTTGTTGCATGCCAGGAAGCACTGCAGCTCAACCGTTCTTTAGTTCTTGCTACAATCAGCTGAACACGCGCTAAGCTGCCTGATAACGTCAGCAGTCAGCAGTCAAAGACACAAAGTAAAATAATAAGAACCCAGTCCGCAAGCAAGTTTTGTTTGTTTCTAGCAAATCGTCTGTGCGTCGCGACCTTGAACCACAGTGGGTGTTGTGAGTGCCTGCACCTGTTCATAAACACACACACACACACGCAGATACTCACACTGGCAATAGAAAATTTCCTATAGATAATATGCCAGTCCTAATGCTTAGATATCAGTGGAAATGTTGTGGTTCAAGGCATTACAAGCACCCGGCTCAAGTTCGTGGCCGTTCGTTCATTAGCATATTACTCGAACTCCCCCACTAACATTGCTCCGCACTTACACAAAACTATTTGTCCACAAACCTCCCTTTTCTCTCGATACTTAGGCTAATGGCAATGTTCTTTATAGTTTTTGTTGACATTTACCCGCTAGTGTACAATAATTTCTTATCAATAATATTGGCTTTTTTTGTGGGTTTTTTTTTTTGGTTAATTCGTCATGTAAATGAAGTTGGGTCGGAAATTGGGCTGTGACAGTTGGCTATAGGAAGTGTAGTGCCCTCAGGTGTCAGTAACCCAAACTAGAGGACAGAACAAATCGTTGAACTTGACTCGTCGATGCGTTGCAGTGGGTTATTCGAGTACTTGACGTGTTGGTTTAGTTATGCCAAGTTCGGGTTCGACTTTTTCTGTATTTTTATTTAAAAGTACGGCATGACTTCATTTACGCTTACGAAATGAAAGTGTCGAAGGCCCCTCTAGAGAACCAACTGACCCGTAGTGTCATAATTCCACGAACACACTTTTCTCAAGGATAAACCGTTAAAAATATCTACGCAGTTCCCATGTCGTGCAGGATGACCTATTGATGATCGATTGTCTGCTTTCATGCTTATTAAAAAGCCATAAGAAAACGACGGGCTAAGTGAACTATTTACCATCGCACGCTGCTCATTACAAATTTTAAGCGAAACAACAGTATGTTGGTTTCCCATGTTCCACTTTCCATTAACCAAAAAAACGCAAAAAGCAATTCAGTTGGCCCAAATGAAATTGGTCAAGCCGCAAAGGTCAACTGCGCACTGTTGAGTGGGTCAATTTGTCACTCGGGCGTTACAAGCGAATACAAAATACTCCAAATATTTTCAATTAATTATGGCAAAAAAAAAAGGAACATCTCAGACCTTATAGAGTATACAATTTTTTGATCAGAGCTGTACAACTACGAAATATTCATAGCAATATGTAAGCATGGCTAACAAGTATCACTCGGTCGAACCTTTCTCGTTCCTTTAATGGCATGTGGATGTAGCATAAATCTCACATTCTGTCACCTTGACTATACTTTAAGTTAGGCTAGGTTGTGGGTTTATCATTTAGCGAGTGACGCTTGGACCTTAGGCTCGTTTGTTTTGGGTTTTTTAGCGATTTTTGCGTGTTTTTGGCATATGCAAAAAAATACAAAAAATGAACTCTAATTCATTTTGTAGCTTCTACGCGTTTTATTCAGACTGCTCGCTGATGCGTCATAATCACAATGCCATTCGCCATTGTTGCTGTTTGTTGTTGGTCATTTTAGTTGATGTCCAGGCCCAGTCTATAATAGTATATACTATAAGTATAGTATGGTTTTGTATTGTAGTTTTGTGTATAGCTGGCTGGTTGACTGACGTAATTAGACTTGGGACTGGTCGCGTTGTAGGTGTTGGTTGGTTCGTTGCTCCAGTCATCAAGCGCGCCTTTTTTTGCGGTCTGGTGAAGCGTGTGTGCCAATTTACGAGCGCTGGTCTTTTATTTTTAGCCAACATTTGTAATACATATAACATTTTATGGCCTATGCCCAATTCAGCTATGTAAATCAGTTCGATAGAGAGACGCTTCTCAGCAGCTATTACTTTGAAATTTGCCAGTCTAGAACCGTAGTTAATTTCTGTACTCACTGAGAGAACTTCCATGCTTATTGAAAGTTATCTGGTTCACACTGGAACACAAAACTCTTTTGACTTTGTTTGCAAAACGTGTTTATACGCCCAACTGACTGGCCAAGTTGTATCTAAACGATTTGTTAACTAAAAACCCGCTTGCTCACCAGAGAACAATCGTCGTCTATCAATTGAGCTGATTTCTCGAGTCTTTTTCTCACTCTACTGCTCTCGCTCTCGTAAATCACGATTTGTAGCCAATTGTTAAGCTTGAAATCTGAAAATACTCATACGCCCCGTCGAACCACTTTACCGCTCGATTTTATGACGCGTTTTGTTTGTCATTTTCGGAACACTCGCACCAAAAAAAAAACGAATTAAATGCTTTGTGGAGGCGTATTTATGTTTCCAATACACAATATACTACACATACATATATAAATAGTGAGTCTCTAATCTGTTGTGGTTACCCCTGGCCTTTTCGAAAGTAGAATATATTATGTCCGTCTATCTGCTTTAATAAGTTGTTTCAGCTTGCCGATTTAGTAACCAGTTTTTTCTCTTCTAATTTATTAAAGTGCTCACTGACTGGAATGGCATTTTCCATTGACTATAATTAAATTGTTCTTTGATCAATTACTCGGCAAGAACTTTTGCAAATGCCGTTTAAGTGCAGTTTGATTGGTCTTGATTGCAACAGGATGCATTTATCAGCGAGTGGAAGTAGAAGTGAACAAACAATAATTCAAAATAATTAATAGAAATCTCGCTGCCATTATAATATGCAGAATCAACATCAAGATGGTTGGTAATTAAACGTATGGAAGTTGATCAGCACGTCCAAAGTTCAAGTCCACGTTTTACAATTAACAGCCTATTAAAAATATTTATTCGCTTTCCTACAGTTGAAACGACTTTCAGCATAAATTAGCAAGATTCGTTACAGTTCAATTTCACACTTTGAAATTGCGCATTAAAACACTATAAACAGTTGGCAACGCTACTTATCGATAGCTTTGCCACTGAATCGCAGCCAACTTAACTGGTCAACATGGTCTATCGATATTTGTTTGCTAACACATTCAGAGTTGCCCAATTAAAAAAGACATTTTCATGCGATTTAATTATGTTTTCCGCATTTCGCCCACCCATAAACTGACTCATTCACCTGCTGCCCATATAAAGCAATCAGATCTCCAGTTAAACTCCAACGCTTAAGAACGAATCGGTCAGATCGTGTGAACTACGACCAACCCACACAACTCTACACGTAAGTGGACGTTGTTTTTACACGCAGGCACTCAAACGTACGCATAACTGTCTGATGCTCCGATTAGATAATCTAACAATAATAATATTTAAAAATATATTACCTTACTTTCAATGCGATACAACCAAAATCCACAAAACTTTGACTCACGTACGCAATGCGAACTTGTTGGGGTGAAGTCATCAACATTTCATCGCCTGCCGCAGACCGATGTCCGACGAATTATCGACGGATTTGCTAAAACAAAAACTCAAAAAAAAAACAACGAAAATAAAAACAAAAACAATCAAAATACACAAAAAAGAGCTGCAAAAATTTCAAAATTAACTCATTTGCATGTGAGTGACTGTGTTGTTGCTCGTCCAGCCGTCCCCAATTGTTGAAAACCAGTTTCATAAATGTTTTAAATTTATTTTTTTTTTTTGTGTTTCTTTACTTATATATTTGTTGATGTGTGCGTATGCAGATTTATTTGCTGCTCATTCTTTAGCTCTGCTGATTCACATGCAGAGAGTGAATCTTCGCATTAAAGCTCATTTACCTTTCATTTCACAAAGCCCTCAAATTTGCCACATTCCTAGACTTGACTCAAGTTGGCTTGGCTCCGAGTTCTTTGGAAATTATTGTACGTGGGGCGGGCAGTTTTATGACTTGTGGAGAGCTGGAGAGCTCCCCTCTCTCCTGCCATACGTAACCTGGTTAATAGTTAGTTTTTGGGTTCCGTAGTACCTACTGCGAATTAAGGTCGCCCAACATAGTTGCTATGATTATAATACATACCCACATTAGACTGGGACTGGGCCTGGTATGGTCAGCCCATTTCCCATTTTCCATTTACCACTTGCCCAGTAATAGCATTTCTTTCTATTGTTTTTGGCCTCTCCCGTATGGGTCTGCAAATGTCATGGTGACTGTTGGATTCGTCGTCGTCGTCATCGCCGTCGTCTATTGCAAATTACTTTCCTTGTTGTGAGCCGTTGGTTATTTTTTTGTTCAGTGTGTCACAAGGGAAACTCGAGTTTTTAATGCGGATTTTCCGTATTGTTTGCAGGGCCCCTTTTGCTTTTCAAATGCCTGCTACATGTGCTGCTAATGAGCTTTAAGTGTACAAAAACTATTCATCTTGCATTGCCGCATTGAAAACTGTTTTAAGAGGGTTTTGAACTCGCCAGTTGCAATAGTAGCGGCATCGGTAATTATTACGTGCGCTTTACAATTGGCGTTCTAGTGTTGACAATCGCATATAATTAACGATGACACTTTGTCATCTGATAACCTTCTTCCCAGCTCCATCTCTTCGATCAGCACTCGATTGAGAATTCAGTTTTAGGTTTATTAAATGGAGCTGCTAAACATAGAAGTTAACATAATTACATATCGCTTGAGAATGGTGGATATTTTCCAGTGTTGACAAACAAAGAAATTTAACGTTGCGCATGCGTACTTCACTTGAGTTCGAGTTCGAGTCCCACTTCAGACAGTCGACTTAGCTTTTCTGTTTTTGTTAAATAAATTGAATTTTTAAAATTTGCCAAATTTAAAATCAAATCACGTCGCAAGTTACCTTATTTGTTAGCACCTTTATTTTTTATAGTTTTCGTTGGGAACCTTGAGTAAATTGTAGATCTGTTGGAATGTTATTTTTTTCGCAGTCTTATGCAACACTGAGCCTTATAAATGCAATTAGTGATATTGCATTTCGGTGGTCCAATAGCTCAGTTCGTTGAGGTGTCGGGCAGCCACAAATTAGAACTTCCAAGTTGCTTTGCCTCTTGGGTTCGTCGCAGCATTACACAAATTCACTGCGAGAGGACGACGCGGCGGGCGTGCTTGTTATACTAATGGTGGGTTTGAAGCGCGTGCGTTTATAATCCGCCTCCAAAAAATAACATCTGCGCGCGCGGGCTTTTACTTTGAAATTGAGGGAAAAACACACAAAAATGCTCCACAATTCGCTTGGCTTTTTAAGTAATTAATCATCGTATATATAAATATAAATAAGCTTGCCGTTGTATAAAGAAAAAAACAGCTTAAATAATCATCTCATCATATGAATTTTTGTATTTGTATCTGAAACGAGAAGAAACCACAAAAAGTTGTTCTGTATTAATAATTAAACCAAACTAAAAGCAACAACCTAACCATCTTGTCGCACGGAGATTTTTCACATCAACATTTAACTTACATATACATTTATAATAATAATGAAATTGTCAACTACCATGAGAATAAAAGTTTAAATTTTGATATTGCTCTGCTGCTGCCACTAGCAATATTTCTATTAGTGGTCAATCAAGAATGGATGTTTATTTTCTTTTATATATTACTAGGCTCTTTTTTGTACTACTTGTCAACACCTAGAAATAACTTTGCATTCATTGGCGATTGCATTTATTTTTGTATAACAAGAAACGAATCTTGCGTAATTTAACTCTTGATATGGTATTAATTATTCAATCAATTGAATCCTGTACTTTACTGATATGTTTCATGTATTTCACGCCTGTCTCATCAAGTTTTTCCATTGTCAAATGAAGTGTACCGTTAGTGGAGCCCAACGATAGGCCCGCTGTAATTGTCACAGAGTCTGCACACCGTTGGCTCGATCAAATTACAGATGTTCGATCAGTGGAATGGGCCTTCATCTTGGATTCATGATCAGCTAACTGCAGCTGAATAATGACGAGCAAATTACATATTTCCATGTTATTTAATGGAGTTGTAGGAAGTGAAATATTGAATGCTGCTCTGCATGTCCGGTATAAATTAATTTATATTCGCATTTGTTATTGATTTAATTTGGATAATAACGTAATATGGGGTTGTCTACCGTGCGGCATTGGCAAACGGTAACAAATTGTCTTGTCTTCTTGTCGTGGATCCTCTCTGCGCTGTCAAAGTTTTATTGATGTGCAAATTACAATCAAATAGTTGTTGTTGTCGTTGTTTGTTTGCTTACAGCCAGCCTGCAATTATCCAACATGCAATGTCGGATCGGGAATTTTGTAAAACCTGCCTTAGAGCAATTTATGACTGACATTGCCTCCAAGCTCGTTGACTTCAAAAGACTCCCCAAGATTTACAAGACTCCCAAGACCACCACAACAATGCGACACCACCTACTGCCACCTTCTGTTTATTGTTATGGCACGGCTCCCATAAGTGGACGCATGCTTGTGTTTGTGTATAATTTTATTTCATTTTTCTTTCTTGCTTAAAATTTTGTAGTAACGATTCGCTGAAGGTGAAAGTCTTTTCACTTTCGAAACCAAATTTAATGTCAAAGCGTGGCTTGGGAACAATACAATTACTGCTGATAATATGCCACGAGATGAGATGTTGCTCTGAGAATGCGCATATATCATCACACAGATATTGTGCGCTGCTTAAGTAGGTGTATCAATAAATTTGAATATCAAATCACAGCAAGAATCACACACAATTCGCATAATAAGACTGATTTCAAGATACTGGCATAATTTTTGTATTTCATAACACGCAGTCAATAAATGTTGGAAAGTTATTTTGAGAATGTATTCAAGTTGAATCAACTGTGAGAGACTCGCTACATCATCCATAGATTCATGCACTTTGAAAAAGCAAGCAAATGACTTCGGTAAAGATTTATTTTATTATTCGGTAAAGATTATTTTAATTATTTATTATTTCAAATTAAATTTATAAGACGAAAAAAAGAATCACAATAAGAAATTCAATGCAGTTTCCAAATGAATGGCTTCCAAATGAAACTTTACTTCCATAATCGATATCTAAAGTGACCTGAGACCTGCGATATCAAAGATAATCCGCCCTATTATGACTCTGTTTTTGATAATGCATAATATTTATTATTATATCATATAATATCTTGTCATATCTGTGCGGACTTATCAAACCAAACAACCCACTCACAAACCATTTTTTTTGTGATAGACCCACTGACTCATTGACATCTAATTAAAGATATTGTTATATAGCATATAATACACACACTCCCCACAGACAAATAGAAGTACACGCGCTTACACAAGTCGATGTGTGTATCATATTGTATGTGTGTTTGAGGCCTGCTAATTGGCCAGCTTTCATTGCAATAATAAAAATATTTGAATTGTGACTAAGAGACAACAACGAGTCGAGCGAACAACTCAAACTGCCAACCAATTGGCAAATTCAAAAGCCAAAATACATGTGCATATGAACACATATATTTACATTTATATTTATATATGTATTATAACAAATATTCGTATATGTGTACGCCAATCGAACGTTAGCATGATGACAATAATAGACGATTTCACAAAATACGATAACCTCCAGCGACAACAAAAAAAAATAACGTTTTCGAAAACTATGGGGAAGGCTAAAAGTTACCCTGTTAGTAAAAACAGATCAGAAATCATAACAAGTATCCAATTTAAGCTGGAAATCTAACTAGCGTACAGTCAGAACTCGTAAAATTTCCTATTAATAATTAGCTTATTTAATGTGCAATCTATTTGAAACTCTGAGAATAATTTTAAAAGAGTAGAATTTATTTAAAAACAAATTGTTTTTAACATTACACTTTTTAAATTGTAACTCCACATCATACCCTCTTTATCGCATGTATTGAGTATACTGGGTATAAAGGAAACAAGCATAAATACACATATAAATACCCTGAGCTGAATTGCTAAAACTTTTGCCTTGCCTCACGCAAATCTGATAGCAAATTTGAGTGTCAGCCAAACAATGTGTCAGAGAGTCGGTGGCAACTACGACCAGCCAGTCGATAGAGCGGACAATGGAGGGGTGCAAAACGAGCGAGGAGGTGAACGCGTTTGGTTCAAGTCTTTTGTCAGTACTTTTGGCGTGTTTAATTTAATTTGGGCTTGTTGGCTCTCAACTCCCAGTGCCAATGACTGTAATTTATGCACCCCTCGAGCGCCCCACAGCTTTGCCTTTTTTTCCAGTTCGAATTCGAATGGCTTAACTATAACCATAGATATTGGTTAATTACAAAGCTGTCTGGATTCTGTTATCGCGCATAGATCAACATATTTATGTATAATATTCAACTGAATATTGTAGAATTGTTTGGGGTTGAAGTGACAGAGATGTGGCCCAGGGAATGTGGTGGTTTTAATTTAACAACTGATTTCTATTAAAATGAATAAATAGCCTAAAGTCTTTCTTAGCGTTTCATAAAAAATAAAAAATAAATTTCGGTTTATATATGAGAAATCATTACAGAAAAGGCGCATGAATTAAGACAATTTCCGCAGCCAACCAATTATCATTTGTATTAGCCAGAAAAATTGAACTCGGTTGGACTAACAATAACTCATCCACCGCAAGAGCACTAAATAAAGCACAAGGTCATAGCGAAATAACAACAATTAAATACCGATTTGATGCCCAATTAACAAACTGATCAACATTAAAGATTTCTGTTGAAATGGAAAACAAGAAATCAACTAAAGAAAATGATGCTAAAGCAAACAATGCCTTGTGGGCAAGTTCAAATTGACTGAACATTGCACAATTCAATAAAATTAGTTAAACTACAAATTTGACCCATTTCAAGTGAGTCAGCGAGCGGGACGGCAACAGTCTGTGCTGCAATTGCGAGGGCGAGCGAGTGAACGAGAGGGTCGTCGATGCTCTGCTGCGCATGCGCGACAGCGCAGAGAAGTAGAAATAGAAATAAGCTGCTGCAATGAAAATGGTAACAGACTGCAAAATGCCCTATGCGGATGTGTATGTGTATTGTACGCATAATTATAGGTACCATCTCTTGATGTCTGCATAGAATTAAAAAGTGTTCATTGCTACACTTAATGGGCTGGCAAATGCCCTGTGTACTCATATAATTACTATAATTTTTGCACAAAAGCCTCAACTAAATAAGATTGGATTAGCATTTAATTACATTACTTTTCCTTTCATTATTAAGTGAGTTTACTTATGATCGCAGTGCACGCAGATGCGTCTCAAAATTATGTATGCCTAGTATGGTAATTGATATATAATAGCAAATGCAAATGAAATTATTCACAGCAATCGACCGCTCAAGTTGATCATACTTTTCTTTAGTTTGCTCTGTTTACAGGGTATGACGAGCTGCATTCGAAATAGTTTAAAAGCCTTCGATGTGATAGAGTCGCCTAGATAATACGAGCATATAATGCAAGTTAGTTCGTTGCGAAATTATGTAACGGCTTTTTGGCTAAACGGCATTATTTTTTGCGCATTTGGCAAAGTGCCAGCGAGTGAACTCGCTTTTTAGTCTCTTTTTCGTTTGGATTTGTTTGCTTCTTCTTTTCCATTGTTTAAGCGCTGCAATTGCGCCAAGACTGTACTCCAACATGCTCCCTCTCTCTCGCTCTGTCTCTGTATCGCTCTCCTTTGCGCCGACTTGTAATTAGCACTCTTTTGCTATTGTTTTGCCGTTTGCGTAAAGGTTTTCTCCCCCACGAGGCAAATGGAGAAATAAATGCACATACATATGTATAGGGAATGTTTTTTGTTGTTGTTGTTATTGTTTATGGCTAAAGGAAAACATTTAGCATAGCCTGAGAACTAAGTCGATTGTCACTTTGTTGCCGCTTTGCCTGGGACTCCTCTGCAATTACTTGCAACTCGTTAAAAGGTGGCAAGAAACCTGGTGATTGTTGTTGAATAATGTGCGCCTAAGTTATGGACAGATTGCCACACATCTTCATGTTGGTTAAGTTAGGAGTTAGATAGCATTATTTAAGTTAACAACCTCCACATGTGGCATGCTGGTAAACGATACCGGCAATGTTGGCTATAAACTTAACCTGTCGGGGAGCTGTTGAATAAGCCTACAGCGGTAAAAGCTCTCTATAAAGACACAGTTAGTGTTTGCATTAACTGCGATGTACGGTAGTTACTCACCACGGGATTATAAAGTAATGCGAAACGTTAACGGCAATTTTTGAGTTGAAAATTATTCTAGTTTTAATATTTCTTTATTTGTTTTGACGACTTTTTTTCTACAAATAACAAAATTATTCTCTTTTTTACACATCCACAAACAGAAATGATCTAGAAATGACATAAATATCTTCTAATGTGTTTAATAAATTTTTGTAAACATATATAAGCGTTATTATTTAAAAAATAGTTCCTCTATATTTGTATTTAACGTACTTAAAAGAACTATCAATATTTGTTCACATATAATTCTTTAACAAATTTGTCTGCTATTCGGCCAGCGATAAATCAATAGTGTTTGAGCGGGGGAACTCACAATTCAAATGGCCAACAATTTTGCCCAAGTTATGTTGATAAAAACAAACTCCAAAAGGCAAAACAACGTCAAATTAATCATCTAAGCAGAGACATAAAACATTGTTTTCCCATACATAATTAGCTCATAAATTTTTGTTGTGGTCTTCAGTTAAACAAAGGAACTTGCAGTTTTTAGGCACAAGTCGAAATAATCTGGCTCTTCAAGTATTTCTTGAATTGTTGTTCAAGTTGTGCTAAACTGAGCTCATCCAAGAGTAGTTCCCCCGTCCGTCATCGTCACTTAGCATGGGTTTTAACCCTGAGTCTACTTAATGGTATCTTCTTTGTGCTCAAGCCAGCTGCTTTAAGATTAATGATCAGGAAGTCAAAAATAAACAAATTATTTATAAACATTATTAAATAAACGCTGTGAAAGTGAAATTACAGCATTAGAAATAAATTTATAAAAATAATAACAACTTGCTAATTCTTATTTTGAGGCGCAGCATTTAACAAAGAAGGGACTAAAGTATTTACATATGAATGAAATTAGTTTGGACATCTAAAATTCAAAAATTCATTTCACTAAAAACTAAATCTATAATTTGCTTCTGTTACTAAAACTTTCGTTTTGCTTGGTATTTTTGCCCTACATTTTTGATTAACTCTCGAATAATTTTAAAAATAAATCAATCAACACGAAAAGTTGATGAATTTTTTTGCCTGTTCATCGACATTGTATAATCAATATTATTATTTGAACAGTTGGTTTTTCTGTGGGTTCATTTACTTACCCCGACAAAATCGGCTTTAGCACAGTGATAATTTTTTATAATTTCTGCTATATTATTTTTTAATTTTCATCAGGTTTTGCAATGCTTTTTGGGCATCACAATTAAAAAACTGTTCAAATTAATGTTTATTGTTGTTTTTTCGTAGTTGTTTGTTTTTCTTGTTGTTTGTGTCTGTTTTGGAGGAACACAAAAGAATTGCGAGCGAAAAGTACGCAGGTAGCAGTCAAAGCGAAGACAATTAAAGACAAAACAACATTTTATTGTTATGTTGTGCAATTTTTAATCACCTGTTGAAAAACATATGAGAACTCAACATAGTCTGGCAAAATCATACATGAATGACAATAGACCTTGTCAATGCCATGCTAGGTAGCTGGCAAATGATAACAAAAAAAGAAAATAAAATCACGTAGAATTCAGAGAAGTTGACCATTAAAATCCAAGACAATTTTGTGTTAATTTACTTGATAAGAAATCCTTCACAGAACTATAATTTGCTAACAAATTTAGACCTAAAATTCATTTTTGTTATTTTGTTATTTGTTATTTGTGTATTTACCAATTTATTACGAAACCTCACACGCTAACATGTTTATCTACAAAATTGTTTACAATTAAATTATCGAAAGAAAGCTAGTTCTGCGAATTGACGACAATATTTATTTGTGGCAAAATAAAACAACCATGTCATTCGTACCCAAACAAAGAAATCATTTGGACATTATTAAAAGAATTCCTAAAGTGATTATTATAGAGGTACATCAAGTTCAGACTATTTTGAGAGACTCTTTCAACTTTAATTGTACTCTTTGGTGCTTTATTGTGCTGAACTCGCTTGGGCCGCAGCCTTCGTAAGCTTCAACGGTCGCTAATTGTAGAAGTTACTTGAAAGTCGCGGCTACCTCATCAACCGTGCTGCCGCTTGGAAACTCTCTTTGTATCATTTCATCTTTCTTCTGAGGTCTGTCCGCCAATTCGTATGTGTTTTGCGCTTTGTTGACTTGGCAAGAGGCATGAGCCCACGCACTTGCGTCGAGTGCGACATGTGAAAGATGTCTGGGAATGCGCTGGAACTTGCTATGGCAACTCTAAGCAAACTCTTGGCCCGATCACGCCTCCAGATCGCCCCTTTTGCTACTTTGCCACGTCGCAGATCTGTGCGCATGCGCAGTGGGCGTTACAATTTGCCGTAACATCTCAAATTTATGGCCTAATAACTTTGAATGTGCTTTGGGGCGTTAGTTATTAATTAAAGACGCCTTGTTTTAGAACTTCCTTCTTGCCACTTGAACTCATGACCCTCATCTCTCCCATTTGGTTAATCAATTTATTGCATTTTCACGCGTCGAACACTGCAAATTGTTAGCTTGTTCTTGCTGCTTATCAGAACTCTGATATGAGTGAGGTCTGATTTATTTCTGCTCTTTCCGCTGCTGTGATAAGATAAAGACATGTTCGTACTTTGTTTCGTGCAATTATCAGATGAGTCATGAGCTAAAAAATATAAAGTATACGTTGCTCTATATAAGTTTGCCAACAAATCACATTCATTTATCATAATTAACGGAGTGCATTCATTATAATGCCCTCTCCAAAGCGCGAAATATTATAACTTAATACCTTAAAGTGTATATAGCAGATCAACAACAATATAGCTAAATGAACTCGGTCAACTTTGGAAGTTTTTTGACTCAAATTTCACAAGCAATTTGCTTCAGCTGCAGCTGTGCAGTTTTGTTAAGATCGATTAATCAATAACATCTAAAGAAGGTTTTTATCAGTAAAGTACTTTTTAATAATTCGTTATCATAAGCTCGTTCATAAATAAAGCAGTTTCAAAGCAAAGATTAACAAAATTGCACGTATTCTTATCTCTTTCAGCCGAAATGAGCTCATTTCTTTATACTATCAATATGAAAGTTTTCGTAATACGTTAAGTAAATACAACTACTCTCTGTTGAAGCTTAAAATTATAAAGGTTTTCAAAATTTAATTTTGATTGAAAGGAATAAGTTTATTCAATTTGAGACTTTCAAATAAAATTAGTATAGCGTATAACATCTTCGCATCATTAGACTTAGCGTTACTCTCTTGTTTTCTCTTTTGTTGTCGCGATAAATTGCGCCATTCACAAAAATTACACCAAGAAAGGCCTCTAACAGCCTTTTGAGCTAGTTTTAATTAACTGTTTCTCCCTCTCTGATTGCAGTTTCCATTAAACTTAAGTGCCACAAAAACGCCGAAATGAAAATTAGCTTGCTCAATTTCGTTCACTTTTTTCACAATTTCTTTAACAATGGGAATAAACGGCAAACACAATAACTGAAATTGTCAATGCCAAAATAAATATGAAATGTAAAATTAAGAGCAATGAGTGTATAAAATTTATGTGTTTTGTTTAAGTTTCGGGTTTTTCTTTTGTGCCCTTTAAAAAATGAGCAAAAAACTGGGTTAACTTAGTGCAACGAATGTGAAATACTCTAAATAAATGTTGCAAAATTGTCAACTAATAGTGCAAATGGGTGACAATTGAATTATTTAAGCACTGCAGCACTAATCGAGGACATATTTATGTGTATAATTGCCAATGATTTGGAGATTTTCCACATGTCTTTTGATTTCTCATAATGTTAATCGAATTTTGAAACAAGAAAACTTCGTCGACTCATTCGCACTGAATGCCAAACGAATCGAATAAAACATATCGATGACTCTTCTATTTCGTTTCATCGTCAACTTCACCATCAACTTCATCTTCCACTTTTGTTGCAATGCCTTTTGCACAAAGCTGCTGACACTGTTTTGGCTCTTGCAAGGCCAAAACCTCAAGACCCATCCTCTAGGCCCATTTGATCGTCTACAATAACTACAACGACAACCACAACGACAATGAAGTGTATTATATGCCATTATTATGATGGCTATTATTATGGCTGCTTCTTTTTGGCATTGCTTTGTCCAAAGGGCCTGCAAGCTGAGCAGCCGACTGTGGCAGCCACGCCCCCAATGTCGAGTAGCCAACAATCGAGTCGAGTAGGAATTGCGACTAGAGCGCGACGTGACCTTAAAGCGCATAAACAAACTTTGGCAATTGTTGAAAAATTAGCATGTCGCATTGTTGTATTATTTTCATGAGTTTTTTAGTTATTTTGCCTTTTGTTTTTGGGGCCATTCAACGCATGCGGTGGAGGGGTCATTGTCGCAATATATGAATGAATTATTGTACGAAATAAGGTCGATTGAGTATTCCGCATTGCAAATGCTGCAAAATCTCACTGCTCGCTAGTTATCGCTTTCAATTGATATCGAAATCGAGTGAAATCAGGCAAGAACATGTCAATTAGGCATATTTCTTATTAGTTGATGGCTTAATTGTGTAGAGAGTAATATGAAAACTGGCTTCATTATCGGTAATTGTTGCATTTCTCAAACAAAACCAAACGCTTTCAACACTTTTACATGCATAAGCTAAAATAAATGGCATCTTTCACAAGACTTCCCGTTTATCCGTATTATCAGCAAGCAGCCATTAATCGGACTCAGTTGCAATTAGCCATCATTTAAATGAGCTCAAAATGGCTAAAACAACATATACACACACTCATATTGCTACTATTATTAGCCGCTTAGTTACGACTAATTTGCATAATGCTTTTCCATGCCAATAAATGCAAAGTGCAATTTGCTATTATGTGTGAAATTTCTGCGGCATGTGCGATACGGCTTCTCTTTTTTTGCACTTTTCTGCAAATAATTAAAATCAAATGCAATTTAATTGCTAACCGAGGGAAAAGTAGGCGGCATTGGTGGTGGACGAAACAAAAGTGAAACTCCGAAAAAAAATTCCGAACTGAAACTGAAAGTATGCAATGTGTGGCCACGCTGCGCATACGCAACGCTTGGCAGATGGGCAACGCTATGCATCAGAGTGCAGCTGATTTATCACAGGGGTTCAGCCGCAGGGAAATGTTTGCACATTAAATACGCATCACTCGTCAAAATGTTGTCGATGATTTTTACATGGCCATTGACTCATGCTACACAAAAGCTGAGCTCACGCTTGTGACTCATTGCGCCGGTCCGGTTTATTTCGGCCCGACTCGGCTTTAAGCCATACAAAGTGTTTATTAATAGTCTGCTTGGGTAATTGCAAGCATTTGACATTCGAAGCAGACCAAAGAGCCTCTCATTGCTTCCCTCCCTCCATTGGGGCTGGTTGCTCGAGACACGATTCTTGCAAGCGGTGTGCAATTTAGTTAATTATTTACAGCAATTATCGAATGCAGTTGCTTTGTAGATGCTTTCAACACCCAACAAGAAATATAAAACAGCAAGTGCTACAAAACGTTTGTCATGCTGTTGATGATTTTGTGACGTCACGCAAAACTAATTAGCCATCACTTTGGCAACACGTCTTGTTACATTTGGCAAATAATCACACATACTGTTTGCTATCGCTGTGCTAAATATATCGATTGTTGCATAGCACTTGTATGCTACTGCTGCTGCTGTCGGTGCCCTTCTTCTGTTTTAGTACAATTTATTATTCTATTAGATGCGACAAATTTGCATTGCTGACTCAGCGCCCACAGCGGGGCTTGCAGCATTTGTGTCAATTGCATTTGAGCATTTCCTGCCCCTAGGCGCTTGCAATTTGTGCTGCAGCAATACAAATATTTATAATTTTCTTTGCAAAACCAAATAAGCACTCGCACCACACAAAAGTGGGTCATGTTACGTCGCATTTGAATACAAAACAACACAACGCAAAGAAATAGCAATAACTAACGTAAATACATGTATGCGAGGGTCGATCTACAAGTTTCAATATACGTAATATCGATAGCTCGCCAAAACGGGATGCTGTATAACTGACAAATCGACCCGCGCATGCGTGTGTGCCGCTTAAGCAAATTACAAATGCCGCCGCTTGCTGATCATGCAATTGCAATTAGCTGCGACTGTATCTAAGAAATTTAAAAAATACGTAATAAAATTAAGTCGAAAACAAAACTGACCAACTGGCGACGAGAGCTCATCTTTCTTTGTTGTTGCGCATCTTAAACAAAATACGTATATGTTATATGTCTGTATATTTCATTTAATTTGAACAAACAATTCAAATGTACGCTCGCTTGTATGTTGTGAACTCATTTCTGCGGCTGAGCTGATGCCAACTTCCGCTGTTGTTAGCGGATTTTTAAAGCCGCCACCGCAGCCACCGCTGCCCCCGTCGCTTACAGTCATCATCAACACATTTCATTGAGCGTGAAATAGAAACAGAGAAAGTATGTACAATAATTTTATTTGTATACCCTCTCTCTTTCTCTCCCGTACTAGCTATCTCTTTACATTTTGTTTTGTATTATTTGGCTAGCAACTGTCAGTGCAGCCGCCGCCGGTTGTTTTTTTTCATTTTCTTATTAAAGTTTTCCATTGTTTGACTGTAGTTTTCTTTGCTTCTTTCTGCTGCAATTGCAATTGTAAAGGCGCGAGCCGAGCGTCGCCCTCTTTAGCTCGAAAGAGCCTTAACAACTGCAGCAATTTTTGTGGTTTTTTTTTGGTGGCGGCGGGGTCGTCGCATTTTATGCAAATTGCCGGTAATTTTATCGAAAGCTTTTCATTTACAGTTTTGTCGCTCCAATTTATTCGCGTTTGCTTTTCTGCTGCGTTGACTTCTCATATTTATTGCTGTCTCTTTAATTTGTGAAGTTGCGCTACGTGTTTGCAGCGCATTTTCCGCATTTCAGTTAAGCCGTTAAGATAAACCAAACTCTCCTCAAAGAGATGTTTATAATAAGATATTCGATAAATGTTCTTTTATTTAATATTTCGGCCATTTATTGCTGGTGGCGTGTTCTTTGTTGACTACTGAAGTTTTCTCACATCTATCGATTAAACTTTGCATGCAATTTTCAATGCCACCGCAAACCTTGATCCAAATATCTCACCTTCTCTGTCGACTGCTCGCCAAACGGCTGTCAATTATGCAAATTATTTATAACGAAGCAATTATGGTTGACAATCGAAAGCGGTCTAGACAGACAAGCATTCATCGATAATTGTGCCGATCGTTAGAACTAACGATTGCCAGTTATTGTTATCGCTCAATTGAACACGGCTTTAGCTAAAGCAAATTGCCAGTTAAAATAAGTGCTTGCGCAGAAATTTCGATGTTGAATGGGATGATGCATCGTAAAAGAAGTGAAAATTCAATGCAACTGCAATTTAATTTGAATGATGTGAATTTTGTGGTCGCCTTGTTGGTCGGGCAACGGTGTCAAGAGCCCTCGGTGCCATTGTTGTTGTTAGCTGCAAGCTTTCCTGCGCGAACTGTGGTTCAAAGTTGATTTTGCAAATGGCGACGGGAAAACTCAAAATGGATCAAAGAGAGATATTTATAATGGCATTAACATGGAACAATTGTACATACCGCTCACAACTTTGCTACCTCTCTCCGTTGCAATTATTGTAATTAACTGTGCTTGAGGGGGATGCCACATTTCGATAAGGTTTTTGTTGTTTGCTGCTACAAAGCAAAGAGCAAGAAGCAGAAAAAAAATATTCAAATTGCAAATGGGACCTGTACAATTAGTTGTCGAGTTGTGTTAACCTTGCGGTTGCCTTTGTTGCTTGATTATTTCTTTTTTTTCTGCTGTAGTTTTTTTGCTTTTAATTTTGTGTACGTGCACATTGTTTACTTTACTTACTTTCATTGTCTTTTGCTTGCTGTAATTGCTGACGCGTCATAGAACAAATAATACGTTTTTTCTTGCTTCTTGTCCATTTTTTTATTTAAAATGTGCAACTAATGAACTTTCCATTTTATTTACAGAAACTTGAACAGGAGAAGCATGTGCTACGCCAGAAGCTGGCCATAGCCGAAGATGAGAGTGATCAGCGTGTGCTCGAGCTGCAATCGGATCTCAATGAGCTCAAGGATAAGCTCCAGACACAGGATGCTGCCATTAGGCAGGCAGAGAAGGAGAAGACCATACTGATCGATGAACTGCAGCATCAGAACACACGACTCACCGAACAGATCCAAGAGGCACATGCCACCGAAATGAAGCTCAGCGCACAGATCCAAGAGCTCAAGGATCAGTATCACTACAGAAACAGCAGTCTACAGGTATGAATGACTATTCACATGAAGCGACTTGTTTTTCACCTCCATTCATATGGCAGGAGCACGTGAACAGCCTGGAGTCGATCAAAACCGAACTAAACCTCACCACAGGCAAGCGACAGGAGCTGGAGCGTCGCCTGCAACACGCGCAGGAGGAGAAGGAGAGCCTCACATCATCGCTGGAGGAGGCATCCGACAGAATTCATATGCTGGAGCGTCATGCTCGCGAACAGGAAACCAAATTAGAGGTGAGCTCACAGTATATAACAGCACATATAAATAAATCTCTGACAACGTTATCACGTCTCATTCATTAATGAAGTTAACTTTTAAATGAAAATGAAAATGAAATCGAAATCAAAATCGTGATTTCGTAAACACTCTGAGATTATTTATGTCGTTCCCAAGAACTGCGCAATTTCTCAAGTGCTTTAACTTATCTATGAATGACTTTCTTTTGTTCATAATGTTTGCAAGAAGATAAGTCGAAAGTTCGCTTCTGTTTCTTAGCCCAATCTAAAGTAGCTGTTAATTATTTCATCTGGCATTTTTCATCTTTTTTTACAGACCACGTTACAAGCATTGGAGCGTTCCCAGCGTGAGAATAATGTGCTTAGTGAGCGTTTGGGCGCGGTGAGTTCTCTTTAACTTCCAACCCATTACAGATCTGTACTAACAACTACAATCAATACCAACTAATACTAGTTGTACTAATATTTTCTTGATCGCATTGGATATTTCTGGGATTTCCCCAATCATTGCAACAAATGTTGGGTCAACTAAATTATGTAGATTATATTCAAGTAAATTCAAGTTTTTTATTTTATTTAAAAACTTTTGTTTTCGTTGAAATGTTGGATCAAATAAATAATGTAGATTTTTGTATTTTTTTCTGTATTCGTAGCAATAAATTTAATTTTTATTTTTTGATTGTTAGATCATCTAAATAATGTGAAATATCTTGCAGTTGATTTTATTCGATTCTGATTTTATTATTCGATTACATATAAATCAAATGTTTGTATTTTATCTTCCAATCATCCTTTTAATTTTCATATTGTCCGTCAGAAGTTGACATTTAACAGATTAATATATATGTAAGATTTTCTTCTCAGAAAACTTACCTAAATTCCATATATAAGTAATTTTAATCTGGAGGCATTTGATTATGCAGGACACCAACTCAATGCCCGGCAAGAAAAGTTTGCAGTTCGAAATGGAATGCGACGAAGATGAGGCGAGCTTCACGGAAACAGGCAAACCCAGCCAGATGTGGATAGAGGCGCGCTCGGTTTACATACAGTTGAAATCCCTGGTGGATTCGCTTAAAGTGAGCCATGACGATGATTCAGGTAAACTATTTTCCACAAGCCAACAATGACATCCTCAAACTCGCCTCTTTTCCCTTAAGGTCTCAATTCGGACATATCGTTGGATCTGGAATCCATGGATAATACAATGTCAAGCACAGACCGCAGTGAAGGTGGTGATCACATCGCCATTGAATTCCGTCAGGGCATGTTATCCGCTATGTCCGACGAGTTGACGCGACTGCTGCTCAATCTGGATGCGGGCAACTTCAAGAAAATGCTGGATCAAACACGCAATCTTGTGCTGGAACAGGAGGATGAGATCAAGCGCAGCCATCAGCTAATACAACAGCTGGAGGCTAAGGTCACCGTGACCGATGTAGAGTTGCAAAATGTAAAGGAGGAGCGCGATCAGGCACGCGGCGATTTGGTTGACAATACTGACCGCGATGAACTGCTGACAAAGGCGCAAAAGGAACGCGACGCCGCCAACGAGCGACGCACTAAGGCCGAAGTGGAACTGGCCAAGAATCGCGTGGAGCTGATGCAGGCCAACAGCCAGCTGCTTGAGTCCATACAACAGAAGGTGGAGCTATCCCAGCAGTTGGAGCAATGGCAAATGGACATGCAGGAGCTGATCGACGAGCAAATGCGCTCCAAGTTGATTAACAATCGTCGTGTGGCAAGCAGTGAGACGACATCGGCGCCGCCGAGCAGTGCCGCCGCCAATCTGGCCAAACGTGTGTCCAGCTACAAGCTCTGGAGTTTATTTCAGCGGTAGATGGACAAATTTGACAGCGCGCTGGAAAATTTACGTAACTCTTATATTTTTAATGTAGCAAAGATATGAAGACAAAGCATGAAAAGATGATGTTATGAAATGAGCTATATATTTTTAATATTTATACACACCCAAACACAAAAGAGAGCCTAGGCATACATATATATGTATTTGTACTTAAAGATGTTGTAATTTGTATGTACTATATATTGAAACGATGCGCCCTTCCTTGGTTTTGTAGTGAAATCTTTTTTAATTACGCTTTATTAATCTTAAAAACAAAAAAAAGCTACTTATGTATTATTGTAGTTGTACTCTCGTACCTATGTTTAAACAATATTTCTGTACACAAATTATCTAAACGCTTGCTCTCTCTATCTCCCTGTTTAGTTAATCTTGTAATTGTTTAAGCAGTAAACGAAAAATCAAAAAAACATATCGCGCCATTTGGTTGAGCGTCTGGCGACTGGCTTTTAAAGTCTTGCCAGTTCATAAAACTTGTGTTTGCGATTACTGAAATCAAAAATGTTATAATCGTATCTTTAACCTATAACTGTACTTAAGCATATTTAAGTGTAAGTAAAGCATTTATGTTAAAACTATATATATATATATATACATATATATCTGAGTATATATATTTTTGAAGCAGGCAGACAACGGGATTGCACGCGTATTTCGCGTCAGATAGACAACTTGCCTTAAATACGGACAATGAAACGAAAAGTTTAACATTTTAGATTGTTTAACTACATAACTTACCAATAAATCTATACAAAATAAAAACAGTGATGGTTTAAGTGTTGAATTTGGGGGTTTCACTGAAAGTCTTTCAGTATGTAACAATTTAAAAGTAGAATAGCGGAAAATATCGATATGTACAACTGAAACAATCGATTATTGGATTTAAATAATGGCAGCCCTGGCATTAGCCGTCAGTATTTGTCAAATATATATTTAAATTATTTAAAATTCCGAAAAAAATAATATATCTAACATCATATTGAAAAACGATTTTAACAAAAATCTATGTGGTTATTTTATATTAAGACCAGAATGACTGTTAATGGAACTTTTTTGAATACACAAATACCGAAATTTGTAGGAAAGTATGCTGTGAAAATCAACTTTCGGTAACTTATCAGTTTTTACGCGTTTTTGTTTTACTTTGTTCGCACAGATTATTTATTTTAACACAAAACCGGTCGATTATTGAAGCCACTTAGAGGCAACAAAAAACTCTAATTTTTCTTAAGGTCTAATATATTGAACTAACTTACTCAATATAATACGTTGTGCATTTTTGTAGAACACCAATGACAGTGTGACCAAACTATAACTGCTATGGTCATATTTTCATAGTGGTATATTTGGCAAGTGTGTCGAAAAAAAGTGTTATATTTTGAAAATCATCTTGCGGTCACGCTGAATCAGACCCCTAAGTTTTTCGAAGAACAAAAAGAACGGCAGGACGAGGCAGCAGTTTCAATTTCATTCCTGATTTATAGTAACAGTAGTAAGCAACCAGAAGAACACACGGCAAACAATGCCTTCGGCTGCTACCACATTCACCAACAACAACAACAATAGTAAGGAGAAACGCGCCTCGGTCAGCTCAATTGGTGCGAGCAGCATTGTCGGCGGCGTGGGTGGTGGCGGCAGCGGCGGCTGCAATAATAGCAACGCAAGCAACGGACAGCATAGCAGTAGCAGCAACACCAATCTCGCTGAATGTGCCAAGACCGTTGTTGCAGCAAATGCAGCAGGTAGCGGAGATAGCCAAACTGATTTAACCAACAACAATAATGTCAATGCCAAAACGCTGAAACTGACGGCTGCCGCCACCGCGGCCGCTGAACCGTACAATCCGATGAAGCAAATTCTGGTCACCATTGAGCACAAGATTCGCAACTTGGAGAAGCGCAAGGTAAGCGTGGAATGGGCATTCAAATGGGGCATACAATTGGCAGTCTTGGCCCACCATTTTATATTTTCGTTCGTCGACCGCTTTGTTTCATTTCGGTTTTTTTTTGCTCGTGTTTGCTTGTTCCCTTTGTGCACGCAGATTTTTCGCGACGCCATGTTTGCTATCTCGCAGAGTTGCCAGATCAACAGCCGTGACTTATGGCAAAAAAGTTTTTGTATCGTTCCAAGAATTGAAATTTTTCTTTAAAGTTGAATTTCACATTGGATAAATTAATCTATGCTTATAAGGCATATAGTGTATTTTGTGTGTGGATAATGCAAGAAAATTACTCGTGATTATTGCGAACGGCGAACAGTCTGGCAGCACTACTTCTGCCGCATGGGGCCCGACATTTTTGAACTATCGTATTCCGATTGGGTTGCGATTTGATTCGCGCTTTGTTTTGTTTTCATATTTTGTGCCAAGCTAAGAAAAACATGATGCGTCGCCAATGTTATTTTCTAAGTACTGACTCACATTTTTCCATTTTTTATCTCTGTTTGTGTCATGTATTTAGACCAAACTGGAATCGTATCGCGCCATTCAAAGTGGCGGCAAGGAACTGAGCTCCGATCAGGCAGCTGCCGTGGCTAAATACGATTCTGTGCTGGCGACTATGGAATTCGCTCGTGACTTCTCCAAGCAAATTCAGCAGATGTTCAAGGAGGCCGAAAAGGAGCAGAAGAAACAGGCTCGCAAGGTAACAGCAATAATATTATTTGGGAATTGCAATCGATTAACATTCGACACAATTAACAGGACAACCAGGCTAAGACGGTGGCCGAAACTGCTAAGATTCGTGATATTTTGGTTATGCAAAACGTTCTATCCTGCTTCATCGATGAGCAGGTGCGTAATGACTTCTTAGCTGGTGAGAATGGCGCCTGTAAACTGGAGACCAACGAACTTGCGACGCTCGAAAAGTTGTAAGTGTAACAGAGTTAACTGTTAGCTCAAATGCTGTTTAAAATTTCTAACATCGTAGTTTCGCTAATAGTGACTTAACATATTACATCCTGCTAAATTTCTATATATTCGAATTGCTTAGAACTCAATTCTTCACTTTTTTTTGTGTCATTTAGCTGTGTGGAAGTGCAAACTCGACGCCCGGAGACTGCCGAGGACATTAGCTTTCTGACAACCGCTCAAAAGGCTGCTGAACTCTTTGCCATGACCATCAATGCGCGTACCAAGGCGTACGGTGAGCTGACGTTCGAGAAATTACTAGCGCTCTTCCACAAGGTTCAGGACTGCGGCTATTTGGACAAGTACTATTGGATTCCCTCAGCGGATCAAGGCAACAGCACGGACAGCGGCACGGTTAGCGGTGAGGGCGACACATTGCTGAATGATGTCGCCCATAATGTGGAGACGGCTGAAACTCTTATGTCTGAGCCATCGGTACATAATTCATTGGAAGAAGGTCTCGATAAGCTCTCCATTGGTGATGCTTCTGGCAATGCTTTGCCCGAGTTGCATATGCCGGAACGTGCGCATCTGTTGCACGAGCCGCTGCAACATCAACAACAGCAGCATGTGGTTGTCCAGCAGCAGCAGCAACCAGCCGTTTTCAATGCTACTCCAGCAGCTGCTGCAGCTGCAGCGGGCAATACAACGCCAGTACATGTGGTTTACGCACCGGCTGCCCCGCCACCACAACAACAGCCATCGCATGTGGCGCCGCCAGGTCAGCATCCACATCCTCATCAGCTGCTGAGCAGCCCCGTGAATCTCCAGGCCTTGCAGCAGCAGCCCCCGGCGGGCGTTGCCGCTGTGCCGCCGACGGTGCCACCGCAGCAGCAGCAGCAACCGCCCCACTTTGGGCCGACGACAGTGCGTGCTGTGGAGCATAATTACTTCAAACAGCCGCCGCTGCAGCAGCCACCACAGCAGGCAGCAACTGCTGCTCATTATCAGGATGCAACGCCACAGCAGCAACAGCAGTTTATGCAGCAGCTGCGTCCACTGTCCGAAGTACTTGGCACCGGTAGCTTCCACTTTCTGCAGGACAGCGAACTGGATGCGCCGGTCGAGGTGATACCTCCCCAGCAGCAGCAGCAGCAACAACAACATCAGCCGCAGCAGCAGCCACAGGCGCCGCCGCCACAGCAATTGCCGGTGCCTGGCTTGGTCTTCGAGCAACAACCACAACAGCAGCAGCAACAACAACAGAACCATGTTGATGAATTACATACCATAACCACGCTGACCTTTACCAATCAATCCTTCCCGGCCCTGCAGCAGCAGCAACAGCAACAACAACAGCAGCAGCAACAGGCTCCACAACAGCAACAGCAGCAACAATTGTTCTCGCCAGTACTGATTGCAGACCAGCAACGTCAACAGCAGCAGCGCATGCTGATTGTGACACATTTGCCGCCACAGCAGCAGCCACAACAACCACAGCAGCCGCCGCAGCAAACAGCGCCGGCACCACAGGGAATTGGCATGCAACCTGGTGATGTGACCGCAGTTTTTCCATATGATAGCGCCGTCGTCAGCTATGAGCAGCAGCTTCAGCAGCAACTGGGACTCAATAAGCCGCAACAACAGCAGCAGCAACAACAGCAGCAGCAGCAACAACAACAGCAGCAGCAACAACAACAGCAGCAGCAACAACAACAGCAGCAGCAACAACACCAGCAGACAAAGCATAAGGGTCAACTGCCACAGCAGCATTCACAATATGGCGGCTATAGCGAAATCATTGAGAGCGATGTGTTTCAGGCGGATGACAACAACACAAATGCAGCTGCCACCGCTGCACTGACCAATGTGCTCAAGACTCAATCATCAGCGCTGGTGGAGCAATCGCCAGCTGCAACAGCAAGAAGCAACACCACCTTCGACTGCAGCTGCTAACAGCAGCAACAACAACAATAATAATAACAACAACACCAACAATAGCAGCAGCAGCAGCAAGTGGAGCAGCGAAGTGAATGCGATGAGCAGCGCTGCATCGAATGGCAGCAACAGCAGCACCAGCAACAAGCAGGAATGGTCAACACCACGGGACAATAGCAGCGGACGTGGAGGTGGAGCTGGAGCTGGTAACTACGATAACAACGATACTGCCAACAATCACTGGAACAATTCCAACTCGCAGCAACAGGATAACGGAAACCAAGTGCGTCGCAATTCAGGCAACTATCAGCGACGCAATGGCGGCGGTGATGAACGTGGTCGCAACGGTGGCGGCAATTATCGCACACGACAGTATGGTAATTCATCGTCGCATCAGCAGCAGAATGGACGCAACAGCGGCGTCTATTTCCGCAACAATGAGTCAAATAGTGGAGGCGGTGGCAACGGCAACAATTACTACCAGAATGGCGGCGGCGGTGGCGGTGGAGGTGGTGTTTACAAGGAGTCGCGCTATGATTCATCTGGTGGCGGTTCGTATCGTGGCCAGCGCGGTGGCAATCAGCGTAACGGGAACGGACCGTTTGGACGTCCAATGGGCGATCGTGGTCGCAACACGGCTGGAGGATCTGGGCCGAGCAACGGTGGTAGTGGAGGCGGTGGCGGCAGCGGTGGCTATGTTAATCAGCGTCAATCACAGCAGCGCATGCCGCTGGGCTTGGAGAATAAAAACTGAACAGTGAGCAGGAGATGAAGTAGAAGGAGAAGCGTCGACATCGACGGCGGCGCAGCTGTTTGGCCGTGGCCCATGTATTAACCGAAAAGCTCCTCTCACGTAAACATATACACAGTACATATACACAGCACACATACACACACACATACACAGCACACACATCCATATACATATTTACTATATCAGCACCACTCATCCACATCCTTCAAGTTCACATACTTTAAACGCAGCGTTGCCACGTTGGCAGTCAATTTACCGTTAGTCGGCAACGCAATGCAAAACGGCTCCAAAAAAAAAAAAAACAAAAAAAAGATACAAACGGAAACAGTTTGCGCATTTTTTTTCAAATACAATTAGATGTTTCTATATAATGATTTATTTAATTAATTAATAATAAACACAAAAACAACATAGTTATTAGAAGAACACTTAACAAACACCACACAACAACAACAAGCATACAGGAAAGTTCAAAAACACACACAAGATAAAAGCAACAACCAACAACAATGTAATGCAAAATTGGGTTTCTAAAACCCAAGATAAGCAAAACACAATAACAAAATAAACATAAAACAAATATAATAAATTAAATAGAAAAGAAGCGCGCGGACAAACAGCTGCGAATTGAAAGAAAAAGGAAAACGAAACGGAGGAGCAGAATGAGTAGAGACGGATACAAATCTAAAGAGGAAACGAGAAGGCGCTGAGAAAAGTGCGTACAACTTTTCAAGTTAAAATAAATACATGGAAACAGAAAATAAAAGTATTTATACGTCTTAGCAATTAAATTACAATTTTGAAACATACAAATTATATTTAATTAATTAATATAATACATTGCGAATGGATGATGAAAATATGAAAACACAAAACAAAAAAACGAACGGAATGCAACTTATGTAATTTTACTATAAACAAATATATTTATAGTTTGTGCTCTTACTTCAATTTATTTTTTCATATTTTTGTTGTTTGATTACAAATCTTGGTTTGTGTTTTTTTTTCTCTGACAGCACACAAGAAAAAATCGAAATACGCGCATATTTGATAGATATCTACAATGAATTAATTGTATGTAGAGAACTGTATTAATAATTGCAGAATTACAACATTATGCCCCACTTATGTGCATTATAACAAAGAAACAAACATGAATTATGTATTTGCAAAATAGTACATTAAACAACAATTATATAAGTAAGAAATGTTCTTTCATTTTTTCAGTCAAATTGGCATTTAATTGGATTAAGTTTTGTTGAGTGGACATTGGCATTCGTATTCGTTTCACGGAGTTCTGATTTTGTGCAGTTTAATATCTTCAAATGAAAACTTTCGTAACTTGATCGTAACAACTACGATTGCTTGATGTTAATTTGTCTTTTAGTAGGTGAGTCGCAAAGGAACCACAGACCTGTCAATATAAACGTTATACCTACGCCGGATAAAGTTGACATTGGCTCCTGATAAACGAGTGCTCCAAAAATGAACTAAAATTCTCGAATTAAAATAGTTGCATTTTTATAATGTAAACAAATACAAACCGATAAAACGTAATTGGAGCCGGCAGTTAAGACGGTTGCCGTCAATGTTTGCTGCGACATTTGTAGCGCCTTCAGAAAGTAGCGCATGTTGCACAGATTACAGAGCAACATTAAACCCAGCGGTAGCAATTGGATCACTGCAAGTTCTAGACCAAAATCATTACAACTACATATAGACGGTTGGTTGACACAACATTACATATATTTACACACCCACATATGAGTTAACGTTTGTTGATCGCACCAAGCGCTGGGCGCCAAGATAACTGGGCAGCTTGCCAAAAAAACTGCCACCGGCAGCGCAAGCGCCAGCTAAAAAACTATAGCGATATTTTAGCAGTGCCTCCATTACAGCTGCAGTCGAATATCAAAACATCTGTCGAAATCAATGTGACCGCTCGATGGATATACCAATATGCTAAAGCAATTTATTGGTTGTTGATCCAGTTGCGAATGGTGCATTTTTAGTACATGTGTGGTCATAAATTACGGTCACGCTGTTAAGGCAAGCACATTTTCGCGTAGTACATTAACAGAATTTCTTCCAAATTAGCAAGTGGAAATGTACGAGCTGAAAACTTTGTTACCCCAATTCGAAATTAAACTACCGACCTGTATGTACGATTTAAAGAATGTCAGTCTCTCCGCCGGCGCTGCTACAGCAGGAGGCACCGCAGTAAGTGCAATAATAAGTTTCCATCAGCTGCCGTGGCGAATGTTAGAGATGAACGCGAACGCTACAGTGCTCAAAAGTCACAGTGCTAAAGTGACAGTGATCATTGGTTGCACATGCCTCAGTTAAGAAAACATTCTTACGATTGTGATAACTCATAAAGCAAACATTTGATTTTCATGAAATTTAAAGCACATTCAATGCAATGGCGTTACGGAGCGTGCGAGCAACCCAAAAAAGACAGTCACTTGTGCACTTGATTTGGACATTTTAGGCCGACAAATACAACAATTGCTAAAGGTTAAGAGAAACATCTCATATA
This sequence comes from Drosophila siamana, assembly GCA_035047445.1. Taxonomy (NCBI): domain Eukaryota; kingdom Metazoa; phylum Arthropoda; class Insecta; order Diptera; family Drosophilidae; genus Drosophila; species Drosophila siamana. Next base: position 226,615 of record JAWNPP010000154.1, on the reverse strand, counting down.
CTAAAAAAACAAAATTTATCTATTTATAAACACTACTCTGACTAACGCATAATACGCACGGTGCTTGTGTTGTTTTTGTGTTGCATACTGTGATCACATTTGGAAATGGGCGCATGATGAAATTTTGCACAAATATTTCCGATAATGATCAGTTTAAAGGTTTCAAAATGTTTGTGATTCGACAATGACGTACGTGTTATTATCACGCGCCCATCTCTAGTTTATATGCGTGACATCATTAAATGTGTGCACTGCTTGCAAATATCTGATATGTTCCGTCCGTTTTCTACTTACAGCAGGAGGATACAGCCGTGGTGGTGGAGCGTCAGGATAAAGTGCTAAAGCAGTTGGAGGAACTGAAGGCGCAACTAGGTAAAATACGCTCCAGCCTAGGAGTGCGAGTGTGCGGCAAGACCGTACAGCATACGACAGCCTATCAAAATGGCGGACTTAAAGAGGTGAGTATAGATCTCAGTGTGTGGGAATTAGAATGCAGCTCTATAGTGCGATTACGATTCTTTCAAATAGGTGCCGCTGCAAGATGTAGTCGTCAACGGTCATCCCAACTTTATACCCTATGCCCTGTTGGCTTTAAAGAATGCATGGCGTGACTTGTACACCATCGATGTGAAGACGTTCACACACTCGACCATGGCAGACATTGGGCCAGCTGCTCGCGAATTTGAGGCTAATCTGGCCAAAGTGCCGATCAACGAATCACTGCCCAAGATTAACGTAACGTTAATCTGGAAGAACTGTAAGTAACACTAATTGCCAGTTCTTCATAAACTAATTCATAAATTAATTCACTGCAGGCGAACACACGGAAATGATCAGTTCCCCCACCATGTATGTGCCCATTTACGGCGAGGTGAATATCATCAGGTATTTGGGTCGTGTTGGACCCACCGAGTACCGTTACGAAAACTCACCACTATGCAATGAGATCGACGCTGTGTTGGACATCTGCTATCAGTTGCTGCGCTGCAGCACACACAAGAGCCAAGTGGCGATGGTGCGTTTATTGGACAAGCGATTGCAGCAGCAACAATATTTTGGCGGCGAACAAATGTCCGTTGCTGATATTGGCGTCTACAGTTCTCTCATTCGCATGCCTGCCATCACTGACAAGGATCTGACACCGGCGCTGCTCGCATGGCGCAAACGGGCCAAGCTCGTTACCCAGATCTAAGTCCGTTCTACTCAATGTGAATGAAATAAAAGTGTTAGTAAAAACAAATAAATGTTATTTATTATGCTTCGTTTAGCAAAGCTGCTTTTTGTTTGATAGGCAGTGCATGGTTTAACAGTGTGTTGTGGTAACAGCTGTTAGCTGAGCTGTAGATATGCAAGCAGTTAGTACTAATAATAATTGATGCAGCTAAATACAGCCACAAAAATTGGTTTAAATACTTATAGAATTTATATTTTTATCTATCTATAAATTAATGTAAAGTTAAAAAAAGTTGTAATACGTATGAGACTAAGCACATAATGAAGACAAAATTAGCATTCTAGTTGAATTGGTTTGGCTACGCTGTGTTTTTGCAAGCATGCATCTGAGATTAAGCAGTTATCCAAGAGCCACCGTTATAGCAAAAGTGATAATAAAAATATTGCAAATATATCAATAATCAATAATCAGTTCCATTCAATCCAGAAAGTAAGCCCTTGTAACTTAAATAAACTCTTGTTTTTTTTATAATTTTATTTGGCTTATGTGTCTTTGTAATTTTAATTTATACAATGCGATCTTTCGTTTCTATATATTGCAGATTCGGTATTTCCATTCATGTTTTATCGGTTTGTTACACTTATATATTTCTTAAATTCTACATTTTAGATGTTATCAATCCATTGATTTAATCCGGAAATTCATATCTTTATTTTCAACTTAACTTTCTCTCCTTTAGGATGCCTCTCTTCCAATTTTGAGGTGAATTTAGTTTTTTTTTGAAAATCCTCCCTCTCGCTGACTTTACTGTTCCCCCTCTCCCGGCATATATATGCGTTGTCTGTAGTTTTTTATATATATATATATTTTTTTAAATAATTTACAGCTAATACATTGTATATATATTCATATTCAGTTGTTTTTGTTGCTTTTGCTTTGTTGTTGTTCAAAGGATACGCAAGCTCCCGAAACTCTTTCAATGGATTGATTCAAAATACAATATAGGCCTAGCCGAGGCTGGCTGAGGGTTATTAGCTGTTTTGGAGCTGAGTTTGATTGGCTGACTGGTTTTTTCTTTTGTTTGAGTTTGACAAAAACGATTCTCTCGAAATGTACACAAAATAATGGTAGAAAAATATATGCAATAATTCGTGTATCATGTCTTGGGAATTCAATTGGAGCGAGGATAAATGACATAAACATAGCGATTTGGGTATTTATAGGGGTTTCTTGGACGCCTCCTAGCTCGATTCACACACATTCCGATTTTTTTTCACACCATACTTCGATTTAAATGCTACGCGGAGGCCTAGGGCAAGGAGCTGTTGAGCAGGATGTGCTAGTGCTTCTGCTTTTTGTGGTTGAGGTTGACAACGAGCTGCAGCAGCATTATGAGGTCTCGCCCTTGCCGCTATCATCGGCGGACTCGGTGTCATCTGAAGCTGCTGCAGCAGCAGGTTTCGTTGCAACCAGACCATTGTTGTTCTTGCATTTAGTTTTGCTAATCGCAGCACTGTCACCGTTGCCCTTTTCCTGCTCATGCTTCGCATCTTCAACGGCGTCGTCATTCACCTCATCGTCTTCATCATCATCATCATCGTCGTCCTCGTCGTCATCCTCATCCTCGGAGTCTGTGGGCAAATCCTCCGTTTCCAGATCGAAATCATCATCATAGAAATTCGCATCCAAGCCCGACTCTGTGGTGGGCTTAACCGTTGGCTTTAGACAGTAATCCTCCAACGTCATGGGCACCACAATGCCCTCTCGCTTTGCCTCCGCGTTGGCAGCCAGAGCCTGTTTACGTATGATATTGGGATACTCGTTGTCCTTGCCCTGCAGTGTAATATTGGAACATGAATGGCACAAAATTTGACAACACATGGACTTACCTGCGAGTCTCGCCATCGCCGGTACATCACCGAGGCGTCAACATTTGCCGGCGAGTAGGTGTTGGGTTCGTTGAGCAGCGAGATGACCGAGAGGAGAATAGTGCGCACATTCTGTGTGGGATTCCAGCGTTCGCAGGGTAGCTCACCGCTCTGTGGATCGTCGACGGGTGGATGCAGTATCGATATGCATAGATCACCATTCTCATACACGTTCGGATGCCAGACCTTGGTGAGGAAGCGTATGGATGGCGGCGAATATGGATAATCGTGCGGGAATTTCATATGCGCCTTGAAATAGCCGCCTTGATACAGTGTATCCGGTGGTCCGAAGATGGCCACTTCCCACTCGAATAAATTCTCATCGTTCATTAGCTTCACGCGGAATCCCTCGACCGGCTCCTCCTGCAGCGATTTGTATTCCATGGCCAGGGCACGAACTGCCGAACTGCTGGGCGTCGTTGTCGCTGTTGTTGTCAGTGTCGTCAGCCGCGTGGACGACGCATTTTGCGATGTGGATGCAGCGGTTGTCATTTGGTTCACCTAACAGAAATCCACAAACCAAGCAACAAAAAGAACTAAATAAATCAAAAACGATTTTCTTGTTTGTGCTTCGAATATGTATCAGACGTCCAGGGTCAATATCTTATACGCTGACGAAGCAGGGGGGAAGCAGAGGCAGCGGCGGCAACAACGTCGCCGTCGTCGTCGTTAACGGATTCAAGGTGAGCAGCGGCACTCACACACTTTCATACGCACACACACACACTTACATATACAAGTACTTGCTTGCATGCATGAAAATTGTTTTTGCAAATGGAACTTGAAAATTTTGGATAAGCGATTTGCGCTCTTGTCACCTACTATTATTTAAAACGTATGTATCTATTTGGCCAAGAGAGTTGCGAAAACTTTTGGTTTTTCGTTGCCGTCCGCTGTTGTTGTTGCTGCTAGAGTTGGAGTTGCTCTTGTTGTTATTGTGGTTGGTTGGTGTTGTGAAGCAGACAACAAAATATTTTTGAGACAAAACACAAATAAAAATTGACGCATCAATGTGAGTGTGTTTGTGTGTGTGTGCGTGTGACACTGATTTTGTAATTAAACGCCTATTGCGTTATACGTACTTCTTTTTGACTGATAATGCGTGCAATGAATAACTTGATTAGTTGCTGACTCGCTTTATATTTTTATTTACTTCTTTGCTTGCAACAATTTCACTTTACATATATTCGCCATAATTAGAGATTCGATACTAGCCCGTGTAGCATGACCGCAATTTTAATTTCAAAATGCACTTATTTACACTCAAAAATATACCACTTCTATAGTAAAAGCTTTGATTTTAGTTCAGAATACATTTCAAGAATTGTTTCGATGATAACCTCTTTGAATATTGAGACCCTTTGAAAATGTACTTTATATTTTAACCATTGTCTTCCATCTATCTGATTGCATAAATGAATATGGATAACAGTTAGTTCAATTTTAAAATTTACCAGTTTTGCAGCCACACACATGGTCACACTAATATTATTGGGGGCATTAACAGTAATAATGTGGTAAACGATGGAGTCTGAATGTATTCACTATTGCATCGTTTTGTACCCTTCGCTGTAAATGTTGTCACTCTGTTATGCTCGATTGGCTCTGTTATGCAATTAATGGAAAGATTAATTTGTAAGCCTGCTAACAGCTGTTAAATTCGAATTTAAAGATTCCACTCATATTATTTCTGAAAAAACAATTGCTCCGCATGCTTGACTTACCACAATTCTGATCTTTTCCGTTTGCCAACAACATCAGCAAAAATTACAGTTTCTTCGGTAAATGCAAAACCGATTAACGATTGTAGCAGTTTATTTTTCCAGGAAAAATTGAATGCTCACTGTTAATAGCAGGACTGTTAACTTTGGGGTTTTGTTGTATGCGTGTGTAGTGTTAAGCAACAGTGAACAAAAAGTGCTGCGAGTTGCAAGTCGTGCGTGCGTGCGGAGATGAGAAAATTATTTTAAGAGCCACGAAAACTAACCAATTAATTTAATATAGAAAAAAGCAACAACAATTCCGCCGCGATATTTTACACATTCAACGTTGTCGTACATGTGGGTGAATTTTATTCTGCGTTCAATATGATAAAACGCGACGCGCAAATCTACGCTTAAACTGTGCAAAGAGAGAGAGAGAGACTACAACGGAGCGAAAAAGCAAAAGCAAAAGCAAAAAAAAAATGCATACAGGAGTGGCTGCTGCGCGAGCATAAAAAATTGAAATTGCCAAATCAAAGCAAGCATACACACACGTACATACATAAATACACAAACATAGATAAAATAAATATCTTGTCGAATTCAATTAAAATTCAAAAAATCGTAACGAACAAAATAATAATTAACTACAACGTACGAAGAAAATTCAAACAACGCCCAAAACAGCAAAAAGAAAAATTAATTGAAGCAACAACAACAACGACGACAGATAAATGTGCATACAGATACAAAATAGCAACAACATTTACAACTACAACAACAGTTTCGCTGTTACACACATTCCAGTGGAAAGTAAAGGGGAAACAGGAACATGTTTTTGACTAACATAAAACAGCATAAAATTGTGAGCGAGCACATTTTTCTGTGAAAAACGAACGCCTGAAAGAAAAGCGCTGCCTACACATAATACATACACATACGCACGCAGTACGCAGGCAAATAACCGCACGCATACAAGCAAGCAAGCGTTCACACATATAGACACACACAATGTCCAGCTGGGCTGAACGCGTTCATCGACGCGCCGCTGATTTGGGCAACGTTGTCACCTCTTGCGGCCATCCAGCCACAGCGCCCGGTTATCCGTATCGCCTGGAAAAGGTGAAGTTCGGTGTGCCGCTGGAGGAGGTGTGTAAGCACAACAACAACATTCCGGGACCGCTGCTCGTGCTCATCTTAAAGCTGAACAAGGAGTCGCCCAATCGACGTGATGTTTTTCGTGCACCCGGCCACCAAGCGTCGATGAAGAAGCTCATCCATTTCCTGCAGGCGGGTCGACTGGTGAACGTCGACAAGTATTCGGTCTTCACGATTGCGAGTGTGCTGAAAAAGTTTCTGCGCAAGATACCCAATGGCATCTTTGGACGCAGCGGCGAAATGGAGCTGTTTGCCATTAACGAGCTGCAGAACGAAGCCGAGCAGACAGATCGTTTGCACAGGTGAGTTGCTAGTTGTTAACCGTGACACGTGACACGAGAGCGCGTGTGGGAGAGGGAATTTTGCGATATTTATCATGATTCTTAAGTAGGGTTTTGCATCGATATTTTGTCAAGCTTACGAAGAGTGGCTTAAAGTCGTGACGGCACCCGCCCATCTCTAGTTTCCTCAATGTACCATCTTGTGTGTGTGTGCGAGAGTGTGAGCTTGTGTGTGTATTGTAACTAGCTTGCGGTAAACTTGCTGAACCGGATCTAGATTTGGTTGCAGCTCAAGAATCATCGCTACACACAGAAACAGAAGTTGCGGTGGTGGGTGGGGGGCGCAGCGAATTTAGTTGAAATTAAGTGAAAAGCGTTGACTCGTATGTTGATTTTGCTGTTGTTGATCTTACTATTATTGTTGTTGTTGCGTTTCACGCCCGTTTGACTTGGCACTTGTTGACACATTTGCCAGCAGATTTTCACCAATTTTCACTTGAGCTCGCATCGCAGGCGACAAAATTGCCTTTTGCCTTTCGGATGTGGCAGCTCCTCCACTCCTCTTATTCCCCTCCTACTCCCTCCCTCCACCCCTTCGCTGACTGCTTGTAAGTACTTAGTTTGCAGCTGTAAATTGAATGTTTTGCTTGCTCGTTTGCTTTGCCTCTGCTTTACTTTGCTTTGTTGCTGCAATCGATTTCTAACCAAACTGAATTAGAGCATAAAGCGTGGGCAAATAGACAGAGAGACCCACGCATGCTCAATTAAAATAAGACGAAAACGTTGCAGTTTAATAGGTTTTTTTAATTTACTATTGTTATTGTTTTTTGGTTGTTCATGTTTTTGCAATATATTGCAATCGTGGGTGAGAGGAGTTGGCTGTGCGTGAAGTGAGTGGCGCTTGCAATTAACTATTAACAATCGCAATCGATATTATCTTGCGTTGTGTTTTTATCGGCACACTGGAAGCGTGTAAAAGTTTGTGTCTGTGTGTTGGAGAGGGAGAGGGCGAAAGGCAGCGTTGCCAACTTCATGCTGATTGACAGCTGTTTGATTGCAGCCGCTTTATATTTGTCTATTTCGGGGCGTAACTATAACTAACTAAATACAAATTTCCAATTTTTCTTGCCGCTGCCACTTTGATCGATGAGGATGAACTGCGTCAGCAGCAGCAGCAATAACACCAATAGCAGTGGCAATGCTCTGTTCTGTTACATTAATGCTAATGTGCGTGTAAACAAATAACGTCAGCAATAAAACATAAATTTAATTTTCGGGGCAGCAGCAGCAGAGGTACATGCGTAAAAATCGACCGCCAAATTATTTTTCCATATCAGAGACGTAGACGTCTTTAAGGCTGCTAGCTGCTGGCGAGAGATACAAACGTAAATTCATTTTGGTTACTGTAAACTTTGCGCCCGTGGCTAGCATACAATTATATACACATTTATTGTTGTAATTGTTTATGTGCTGCCGTTGCCACTGCCACTGCTTACCTTTCTTTCATTTGTTTATTTACATTTTAGGGCAGGCACAGGCCGCCAAACCAACAGAAACAACAACAACACATTAGGCAATCGCAATCAGATTCGTTGCCGAATCAAACAAATGCGCGAAAATAGCAACTCTGCTGCTGAAACATTTATAAATAGATATCGAGAGACGCGCGTTTGAAACTTTGTATCAATTAACGTAAACGTAAAACGTAAGAGCAACCCAGCAGCTCCCCGCCCTCGTTCCTGCCGTCCTCTTCCCCCGCTAGCCACTATTGCCACTCAATTCAATCAGTTTGCACATCGTTTAAATTTTGTTTTGTTGCTGCTGCTTTTGTTGTTAGTATTATTATTGGGTAGCCTAGCAACGTCATTGTTGCACGTTTTTGCAATAGACCAAAATATTATATGCTATACTCTGAGTGTGTGTGTTGCCTCTGCAGATTTGTTTGTAAATTACACGCTACAACAACACTATTAAATCTAAGCAAGACGCTTCTGATGCTGTTGATAGCGACGCTGACGTCGGCTGAGAAAGTTTTCGACTGCAGGTGTGTCTGTATTTGTATGTGTATGTAGTCTGTATATGAGCTTGCTCTCTCTTCGCTACTGTAGTCGTTGCTCTCTGGCTCTCTCAATCCATTTGTCGTTCCTGTGGCTCCAACTTGTTGCCTGGTCAAAGCTTTTTGGGCTGTCACATCTAAGCTTTTTTCGATTTCGAACGCCTGTTGCTGTACGCATGTTAGTGTACGAATTTGTTTGTATGGTTTTATTCATGTGATTTGTTGCGTTTGCTTTCCGCTGGCCAGAGCTTAAGAATTTGAATGAAAACAGTTGCAAATGTACAGGGGCATCGAAGCTTCTGTTGTGAACTGAACTAGCATAGCATGAATTTTGTATACACTTCGAACTGGTTCATTGCCAAAGCAATGAAACTAAAAAAAATGTGCTGGCAACGGAGATTAAACAATTGCCATTTAAGGCAGCAAACATAAATTGTGATGCCAATTTAATGTTGAGACAATAGTCGAGGGTATTTAGTTATTGTCGCGCCAGCTGCCCGACTGCCTGTCACACCATATGTACATAACTAGCTGCGGTCGCCTATTTATAAAATTGCCTGGTCGATTGGGTTGCCAGCGTGGTTGCCTGACTGCCAGAATGCGAGTCGTCACAATAGTAAGACAGAAACTACGGCTACGGCTGTGCGAATATCGGATAAGTGCGAAAGTAATGCAAACACTGCCGGCTTTTGTTATTGGTCTAGACGTCGTCGTCGTCGTCGTCGTCGCAGTCATCGTCAAAAGGGGCAGGGACACGGGCCGAGACGGAGACAGAGACAGGAAAAGAGTTTATAACAAAAGCCGCATTGTCCAATGCATTAACAAGAGAGACGACGTCTTGGTCGACGTCTGTTTGGGTCTATTGCAATATCGACTGATGTTCACTTCCTGATTATTACATTATGTAGTTAGTCACGGGCTGAACAGAATTCTCTTGTTTTCTTTTCTCCGCGTCTCTTTTTCTTTCGCCTAGGTGTGCTCTCTCTCTCTCTGTCTCTGTCGCCCTTCTAAAGGGCTTCGTAAATCGCAACAAGAAATTACAATAATCGCAAGCAGTATGGGAAAAAAGTATAAAAGTTGTCTACCTCAGAGAGTTTCCAATGGCCGTGCTGCATAAATAAACTTAAAATGCCGCCACAGTCAGTCAGTCAGTCATTCAGTCAGTTAGTTTGTCAGTCAGTCAGTCACACAGTATAAACAACATACAATGCCCCGATGCCCAAACAAAACCAATAAAAGTAAAATAAGCGAGTGTACAATATAAATATACATGCATACACACAAACAACATATACATTTAACGCATATAAACACTGTCTGTTCCATAGTACAAAATGTGCGTCAGTTGAGTTCAGTTGGCCCTGTTGCTGCTTTTGCTTCTGCTTCTGTTTCTCTTACTCTTAGTTTTTTATTTCTTATTCATATTTCTGTATTTTTGCGTTATGCGTTCTGCATCTCCATCTCAATCTGTCTCCATTTCCCCATCTCTGTCTCTTTCTTTGTATGTCTGGACGAAGTTCTTCAACGTATTGCCCTCAACGCTAAACTTCTCGCCCAGTCAAACTCATAACTTAAGCCATATGTCAGATAAAATTCCATACAACACTAGCCTTTAAAGACCGTCAAGTCTGTAGAAACTCAGCTCAGTCTGACTGAAGATAATTGATATTGCGACATTAGTAATTACTTTCAAAATGCTCGCAAATTTCAAATTTAAATCAAATTTTGTGCAACGTTAAAATCATTATTCTGCAATTCTTGAGATTTGTTTTAGGGTATATTTTGGACGAACACTCTTGACTTTTGCCTATTTGCTTGTTGCTGGCTTTTTATGGTCGGGTCAAGCGAGTATCATGATGTTTGCACTTCATATATGTATCCATTTGTGTATATATCAACTCATGCTCGTACTCTCGTCTATACATATGTATATAAAAAAAATATATATATGTATGTATATATGTGTTGAAACTGCTTTTTATTATCGTGCGTTGCGTTTGCTGTGTTTCATTTGGCTCATTATTATGACGTATTGTCTTTATTTTTTTAATTTTTTTTGTTATTGTACCGCCAACAAAATGTGAAAAAAAATCTACAAACACTGCGACGACAACGACAATCGCATCTGTTTGACTCTCATTTTTGCTAAATTAACACAAAGGCCTCTGGGGCGTGGAGAAGCCGCAGATGATGATTATTGATGCAGCTGTAGCCACAGTCGAAGTTGAAGCTGCGAGTGAAGCTGAAGCTAAAGATATATTTACCTCGCATGATATATGCCTAGCATTCACACTGACCACTGCTTAGCATGCAAAAAAATAAATAAAAAAATTGTGTCGACGATAAGCGCATCTATAAAAAACATAAGAATAAGAAGAATAAGCATAAAGTAGCCAGTTTTATATCGTTTTGTAACCCATTGACGTCAGCAACTACCATGTCAATGATTTACATCTCTTTGTTTTGTAGGATTCTTGTATATGAAAGGGGTTATTAATATACTTTCTCAGTTTCTAAGCGCTGAGTCAAATTGTGCGTAATGCTTGAATGACTTGTGGTTACAAATTGCTTCTGATCGATCTAATTATTAAAACAATATATTACAAGAAATCGAATTGCAATTATGGTTGAAATCGAAAGTGTTGACATAATAGCGGTCATATGATTTGTTCTTTTTTATGCCGTGAGAAAAACTAAGAGTGTAAATTCAATTAATAATTATCAGTAAACAAGTAATTTTGTAAATATTGGCATTAAGTAATCGTTCATTTGTTGGTTTGTTCGTTTATTTTCAATATTGGAGGAACTTCAGTGCCGCTATCAGGTTGAGGAACAGCTTCGCATTAAAAGTTGACCTATACTTTTCCAAATATTTGCATTCAGTAGTAATCGTTCGTTTCGTCCACAATATTTGAATTTTTTCAGCAAGGTTTATGTGCATATACATGTAGCAGTCCCTGGTGCCTTCGGTGTCGTTATCAGGTTGAGGAAGAGCGGCGCATCTGAAATCCGAAATCTTTCAAGTGGGACAAGAGATGTGGGAATATAATGAAACTGGTTTCTCTGTAGGGCACTCAGATACGTAACACAATGAATATATAATACAGGGTTCATACATATACATACTATATATACATATGTATATATGTGTAATCATGTGCGCGATAAAAAGAAAAGGCAAATCAAATGCGCGGTACTTGAAAAAGGCAGACGTCTGACAATGTAACTGTTAGTGTGAGTGAGAGCAGAAGAGACAGAAGCAGACATATTTCTTTTTTATGAATGAAAAATACAATGATAATAATAATAAATGAATCATCTATAAAGTGACGCAGCGTCGCGACTCGCGACGGCCTTAACAGTAGCGACACGCACAACAGCAAATACACACACACACACACCTCACACCTTAACTATGCAGAAACGTATGAAAAACTCTATTTAGCATCCAATTCACAGAAAAAGGCCTTAAAAATATATTGATATCGCTACACAGCCGGTTTCTGGTGTATTATGCAAATACAGTCTAAATGCTTGGAATGGCAACACGGCGCATGCGTAACGCGCCTCAATCGCACAGACGTTAGTCGATTATATAAGCCACAGTTGGCTGTCTGTCGCGTCCCTGCCCCTCATGAATATTATTAGTACACATCAAAAGAAAAACAAACAAAAAAATTGAATAAATTTAATGAAGGCGCCGCACAAAATAATACTCTATAGAATAATTATATAATAAACGCAAGTGCAGGCATTTAAAATGCTTAGACAACTTTAATTGAGTGTTAAGTCAGAACTTAAGTTGAATGCATTTTGTAATTGAACAACTGTTTTGAACATCTCTGAAACACTTTTGACACTTCTAATAGGCGCTAAACGGATAATATAGTTGCTATTATTTAATTTGAAGCAGTGAAAAACAGCTTTGAAAACGCATAAAAGCTTTGAATGACATTAAATTGTATGTGCAACAATCACATAATGTTCTTCTAGCCTTATTTACGGGCGCGTGCAACTTTTTTTTTAAAGCTTGATAGCGATCGAAGTACAATGTATTACTATATTTGTTTAAGCATTATAGAGTAGACGAGATATTTTTGCATAATGAACAAAAACATCCCATGAATGAATTAAAAGCGCATTAAAGCTTTTTGTGCTACTTCTTTGATTATAGTAGCTTCTGTAATACCAATATTAATATGAATATGCGAGAGCATATTGTGTGACAAAGTGATGGTACCCCGAATTAATAAAATTAAAAGCACATTAATCATCCATTATAGTTACAGAGGAAACCAAAAAAAAAAAAAAAACACACCGCCGCTGCTGCTGATACTTTTGCTGCTGGTTATCGATGTGATAATATCAGGCGACAGCGCACAACACAACAATCAACACAACACAACACTTGTTTGGTTTGTGTCGATTGTGTATTTATTGTTGTAATTCTATTTAACGGCATTCCTGGTAATTAATGCAATTAGTGAACGATTTGTACGCATTCCATTTATGGGGTTATCGTTGTCGTCGTCGCTGTGCAACCAAGAAAATAGTAAACAACAGCTGAAACTGAACTCGATGATACAGTTAATAATTAATAATAAATAACAAATTATTAATATTTGTCCAGATATTGTAACGCCATCAGTTGAACAAGGGTTTGCACCAAATTTGATATGGGCGCGAGTTCTAGTTCGAGGCGATATCCCTCGAAGAAGTCCAAAGAAACGACATGCTTCGATAAGATTAGAAGAGTTGAAGGCGATCCATATAGATACAACAATAATGATATTGTTGCAACAGCGGCACGTTTTCATTTTGGTTTTATATATACATATTTATTTTATTTTACTTTTTTATTTGAGGTCGTTGATATCGGTGGGGGCCAGATCTGGGGGAAAAAAAATGTTGAACCCATAGGGCTGGGTGGGCAATGCTCGGGTTTTGTGCTGTTTGTATCGCGCTTTATTTGCTTGGTTTCTTGCGCTGCTTCTTCACCTCATTTTTTGTTTGTACATGAGGAAACAGGTGAACGCGCTGATAGTTAAAAAGATGAAGTAACTCTATATATAGCCTTGACCCGAGTGATATCATACAAGTAGTTTTTATCACGCATGCTGCATTTACTCTCGATTAAAGATGATTAAGAAATGTAAGCAAAGTTGCTCTCGAAACTGTTGGACAGTGTGAGGTACGTTTTTTTATTAAGTTTTAAAGAATGTAGGGTTAAAAATTGTACATTTTTATAATCTCCATATTCGATATATATGCTAACAATTGTTTTAGCTTAAAACTATTCTCATTTATCACGATTTATAATTAAACGCGTATTAGTTTCTCTTGAAAGCACATTATGATTAAAGCTCGACGATAAAGGCGCATCTGTGGATCGTCTTTGTCTGGCAATTGACAGGCAACAGACAGACAGGCAGACGCTAACTCCTTATAAATGATGTTATTATGCTCTCGTACTGTAGTTCATTGTCAATCTTCTCCAAGTTTTCACTTTTTTGTTTTCTACGGCGAGTTGCGATCGTCGGCGGGGCGGACGGAGAGAAAAATGGGGGAAGTAAAGCGCATTAATTGATTGGTTAACTGTGATAGTTGTTGCTTAGTTCGCTTCGCTGGTCTCCAGACTACAGTTGTGTAACGAGAAATAGACGGAGAAATACAGTGAGTAAGCGAGAAAGAGAGAGAGAGAGAGAGAAAGAGCTATCGAGTGAAAGAGTGACCAGTTTTTGAGCTTGAGCTGAAGTTGGTTAGTTTGTTTGTTAGCCAGGTTTTCCAAGCTGCCGCCGCCGCCGTCACATGCCAAAATGAAAGTGTGAACAAACCAGCAGCAGCTGCTGCTGTTGGTGTTGTTGCTGCCACCACTCTACCCAATCCCAATCTGAAACTCCCCTCGTACCTCATTCAGTGACTTTCTTTGATGGCCCTCGCCAGAGCGAGAGACAATGAGTCAGTGCACTTTGTAATAAATATAAAAACACATGAGTAACAATTGTTATAGCAGCAGAGTCCCCTTCCCCTTACTCGTCCCCGTCCCCAGCATAGATAAGACGATCTTTTACAGGGCTTCCGGCTGACATTTCTGTTTATACGATTATAATATATGTATATTGTAGTATTTTTTTATTGCATTTTCTGGGTCATTTCTAACGAACACACATGCCTCTCCCTTGTTTTTTTTTTTTTTGTTTTGGCTTTGTTTCTTTTGCAGATTGTTTGCATCACTGCCCAAGTATACGCAACATCTTTTAGTTTTATTATTTGGCACATTCCGCGTCATCGCCAGTAACGCCGCCAACGCCTCCACGGGCATGACCAGCGAGGCTCTCGGCGTCTCAGTGGCCCCCAGTTTCTTTCAATCGTGCGTTAGCGATGGCAAAACCGCTCGCATGGAGGATGTCCGCAAATTTAAGGTAGGTTCGATCATAATTGACACTTGATCTTCTGGATGACACTCAAGTTTGATTCGTTTGCTTTCAGGTGGCTACCAAGATCATGCAACACATAATCGATAAGTTTGCCACACACGATATCTTTGGACGCGACAATTATGAGTACTATGCACGCGTCACAGGACGCATTCTCAAGGTGCAGGACGAATGGATCTGTAGTTTCCAATATCCGCCACCGCCGCGCGGCAAGTTGGCGCAACAGAAATATGCATGTGAGTGCAATGTTTATAGCAATGATTTGGGGAAAATAATGTGGGAAAAGCGACGTAGGTTGAGAAATTACTTTCAATCTCACACATCACATATCACATCTTGATGCTTTTTTTCGTTTCTTTAGGACGCTACTGTATTTTGAGCGTTTAGCGACATTCTTGCATATAAGTTAGATATCTTCTATTTTGAAAAAACTCACTCAAGTGAGTGGTCCATTTCTAATCTTACTTCAGTGATGAATGCAAGCGTAGCTATGATAAATATTTGCGATACACTTTATATTATATTATAATAATATAATAGTTAGGTATATGTGTACCAAATACCACATAAATTAGCAATAACGTGAGTAATGAACTTTATATAAATAAGGATATCAGAGTTCTGTAACTGCTGAATGGGGACACAAAGAGTCTTTGTGGTTAAGAATGAAAGTTTTGCGAGTGATTCATTAGAATATCACATGATTCAGAGAACAGAATGATTAAAAATCTTTTTGTGTGTTTCGAAATTATAGCATTACGATATGGAATTAATACGCATCATAAAATAATAGGAATATTTAGATACTTTTTATAGATAAGCGTAATTGTAGTTGATTAATAAAATGCTGGTAAAAGTAATAGTTAATAACACTATTACTATTGACAGTGTTGACAATGATAATGATAATCGCTTGAAACGTGTTAACGGTGTTGATAATCACAATTAAAAAATCAACAAACAAATCTTCATAATAGTAGTAGTAATGATAGTAAATTATACAAATTTTAATGATCGTAACCATGCAATATAACAATGAATGTAATGACAATGATAATGGCAATCTCTTCGTTCTTTTTCTCTCTCCCTCTCCACATCGACAGTGCAACATTCTTTGGAGGCGGAAAAGACTTGGTTGCAGTGTCAATGCGAGCGTTGGGGCCTACGTGAGTACTCCAGAAACTGTTTAAATTTAGCTCTAAGCATTGCTATCTATCTATGTCTCTCTGCTAACTCTCTCGCATCTGACGATCTGTCGATATGTTTAATTGACTGATCGGCCTAACTGTATTTGGGGTATCTCTCGATGTGTTTAGTATTTAAGTCCAACGCTTGGGAAATTTGTGTTTGCTTTTGGGGTTTAATACACAAAAATACTCTACACTTTTCTGCTCCCTGACACACACTCAATTTTTTTGTCTCTCATTGTATATTCTATCTATATCTGTCTCTATGTTTGCACCTTTGCCATTGCTTAAGTCTCATTCTATGCACGAAATCTATCTCTCAACAAAAAAAAAAAAGAAAGAAAACCAACTCTATGTCTACCATATTTATGTCTATTTCATTTGCTCATTAAAAAAAAAAAACACGACGAACGAACTACTATTATACTACGAATTCTGATCTGAACTGATCTGATCTGATCAATTGGGCACTGCAGTGGCCCAGGAGGAATCGCGCTCTACGCCTGCACTGCTGACCAGCTCCAGTTCGGCGCTGGAGAACAGTGTGCTCTCGCTGGGCGTATCGCCGGAGCACTCGTTCATCGAGAGCTGTGCCCGGCTTTCGGTGTCGCTGGAGGGACCCGGAATCTTTGCCATGACCAGCTCCCCTCTGCCGGCCAAGCGCAATGGCAACGGCAACGGCAATGGCAACGGCACTGACTATGATTACGACGATTATGCAGACGATGATGAGGATAATGATGAATTGGCCCATGACTTTGCTGCCGAACTGGAACTGAGGAGCATTGGCCCAGCGACGCCAGGTCACTTGCAACAGCAGCAACAACAGCAGTTGCGTGGCATGCAACGCTTTAGGCAGCGACAGACCCAACAGCTGCTGGGCGGCACAACGAACCACTCGCAGGACGACGACGAGGACGATGAGGACGATGATGAGGACGACGAGCTGACCACGGTGAAGCGTCGCTATCGCCAGAACAAAAAGAAACCGCTGGCCAGCAGCCATCATCAGCGTCGTTTGCGCGCTGGCACCAAGAGTCTCGATGGCAGCGGTGAGCGACGTGGCAGCAACGCCACCATCACAGCAACCACTGTTGCCGCTCCAGTTGCAGCCGCAAAACTGCCGACCACAACAGCAGCAGCAGCGGCGGCGGCAACAACAGCAACTTTGGCCAGCAGCAATGGCGGGAAGCTGAAGCAGCAGCAACGCACCTGCAGTCGCTGTAATCGCGGCATACGCCACAGCAGCTCGTGCAGCTCGAATTCTGGCGGTGCTGTCGGCTCCAACGGTGGCGCCTCGGGCAACAATGGCGGAGGCAGCGCCGGTGGCATGACCATGGAGGAGCTGCGCGCCGTCAATCGCTATGCGGAGAGCACCAAGAGTCTCTCGTATTTGCCACAGGTGAGGGATAAGTTCTGGCCAGGCTCACGCATATCCGTTTAATATCCCACATTTCCCATTCACACTCCTCCTTAACACTTTCCCCTCCTCCTCCTGAATCCTCTATCTCCTCGTAATAATCCCTCCTAGCCTAGCGACTAATCAGCTTGATTTTTAAGTTTCGTATTCTATTTACAGGTTTGAGCAAGCAAAGAATATTAATCATTTTTAGTTCTTTAAGTTTATCCCTCTTGATTTTCGAATTTTCACTTTTTGATTTGTAATCTATTATTACTATTATTATTATTATTATTTTATAATTATTTAACGCTCTGTGTATTTGTTTAATTTCGGATTGATTATGATTTTGTTTATATTTTTGTTTTTTTCTTTTTTTATTATTTTTTTAAATAATTCACATTAATGATCAGCCGCTCTCCTTTCCCCCACACTCCCCGTCTCGGTCTTATCTCTTTCTTTCTCTTAATCACAGACTGAATTTGAAATTTTTGGATTGTGAAAATTGTTTTTCTTTATGATTTTTACAACATTTTTGGAACGTTTTGCGCCTCTCTATTTTTTTTGTTTGTTGTACTTTGTTAAATATTTAACTCAAGCTGCGTCTGCAACAACAACAACAACTACTTACACACACTCATACACATATACATGAAACAACAACAAAAAACGTTTACTCTATTAAGTTTAATTTTAAGCATTAAACTGGCACAAATCCCAGAGAACAAATAAGAACAAAATCTACACACAATAATACATGCAACAACTATACTAAAATGAACAACAACAATAACAACAAAGAACGCATATGTTTTTGTTAAAATTCTATTATTTATAATTTACTCATTTTTGTTTTTGTGTGTTCTTGCATTAATTAAGAGTATGTAAGGAATGGTTCAAAAAAAAAAAACGTTACACGATGAAGAACAAAAAATCATTTAAAAATTAATATTAATTAATAAAAAGCCACTGAAGTGTTCTGACAAACAAAACCAAACATGCGTATATAATTTATGATTTATTCTGTAATTGGCGTAATGCAAACTATTGTACATATATGTATATATCACGAACTTACATACATAACATTCGATTAAACTATTGTATATACTCATTTGTCATCGTTCTGGCGAATACAATGAATCATGCAATTCATTGAGCTTAAACACACGATTTGTGTATAAGAGACTTGTCGTATTATTTACATTTTTATTTGTCCCCTTATCAGTTCTTATCATCAGCAAATTGACTGGAAAAGAAACACTGCGAATACAACGAAAAAATTGCACTATCAATCGCGCATTTAGTTAATGCTAGTTTAAGTTATGTTTAAGCCATTGCAATTGTTTTGAATTCGCATTGTTAATCTCTAATTTTTTATCGTTTATTGTTTATTGTTAGTTTGTAGTTTTGTTTGTTGTCGTCTTGTCGTTGCCTCAATTAACTTCCCCCTTCAACCTTACACCGCTCTCCCTTCAGTTTCTTTATAATTTTGTTTTGTTTTTTTTGTTTGTGTCTTGTGCTCGTTTCTTTGTATCTTGTATCTATGTCTTATTTTTTCACACATACTCACACACACACACACACAGATACTGTCACACATTCACATACACGGAAGCCAAACAATTGCATTTGAAATTTCCTAAAAGTTAACACAGTTTTGTTAATGTTTCCTATAAAAAGAATTATCAAATGCTTGTTGGCGGCTCTACCTAATTTATGCCAAAATGTTATTAACAAGTACTTAGTTGTCTTTTTACGCTTGTACGCTTTGTTTGAAATATTAGGGGTATTCGCTGTGTCAAGTGAATAAATAATATTAATTACAAATACATTTTTAATATATATTTTATTTGATTTTGATTTGTAATTTACAAACGTTTTCAAAAGTTTTGGTTTTTGCAACTGTTAAAACAGTTTAATTGTTCGATAATGAATACCCCTAATGTTGTTTATTTTTTAATTATTCGCATTATTATTTTATTTAAAACTATTATCTTTAACCTCGTATTTTGTACCGCAAGCTTATGTTTGTATAATTGTTTGCCACAGTGAATACCCTCAATGTTCTGTTTGTGAATTTTATTCTTCGAAACTGAATTACATTTTCGCACTTTTCCGCTGCTTTTGAAATGAACTTTTGTAAATAAATGTATTTGTTAATTTCCTTTACAACACGTATTGCTTAACAACTTTTATTTAAATATCTTAACATTCTTTTTGATTTTGAATTTGTTTGAAATGCAACTGCAAATGTCTTGACAATTCTTTGTTTAATTAAGCAACAAAAAAAAAATAAATTCTAAATTGCGTCTAACAATTTTTTATAAATTAAAGAAAAGAAAAAAACGAAATACCAAGACTCTAATGCGAAATTTTCGAATCCCCGTCTTCCCCAACAACAACAACAACGACAACAACAACACATCACGACAACAACAACAACCACACATGACTACAACAATTGCAAAATAAATGTCAAACACACAACAACAACTATACACACATGCAAATATGAAATGCGTTAGGTTCATGAACGGCAAACCGCACGCATGCGCACCAGGTCCGAATGGTTCCTGGGTCCACGGGATGCGGTTGTCTCGCTCCAGCTGCCGGCGGACACGTGCAGCAACTGCTGCCTGGCCGCAGCAGCCGCCGCCGCAGCTGGCTACTTGGGCGGCGGCAGCACACGCGATATGCGGCAGACTGTTGTCGGCGGAGCGGCGGCTGCTGTCTTGGAGGCGGAACGTAGCCAAGCGGCGTTGCTTTATCACTTCTATCGGCGGCAGCAGCGCGAGCTGGACCAGGAGGACATGATGGACACCGAGGATAGCTTCAGCTACGGTCGTCAGCAGCACCAGCAGCAGCAACTGGAGCAACAACAGGAGCAACAACAGCAACAAATACATTCCAAGGGTCTGCTAAAGCCGCCGCAGCAGCAGCTACAGCGTCGTTTGCTGTTGGACGCCAATTCGGGTAGTTATAATAAACAAGCAGCGACAGCAGCACTAACAACCATCACCAACAATCATCAACGATTACAACAACAACAACAACAACTACTACTTAATGGCAACAACAATAACAATCACAGCAGCGGCAGCAGCAATTTGTTGCAAAATGTTCAAAGCTTCTATCTACAACATCATGACACACTCAACAATTCATGCTATTACTCAACACAGTGTTTGCCAGCAGCAACTGTTGCTAGTGCTGCTGCTGTTGATGATGCAGTTGTTGTTGGCGCCAGCATTGACTCTGAAAGCGATTGTGATTCGCTTGATGGTCACGTGTTGCACACGCTTCAGGCCCACGAGTTGCAGCAACATGTGCAGCCGACATCTCTGCTGTTGCGACACTCGACTCCCATATTGCTGCCACGACAGCAACAGCAACATCAGCAGCAGCAGCAACAACGATTGCAGCTGCAGCAGCGCCGTCTTGGTGGCAGCGCATCTGCCTCAACATTGTATCAATCGATTGAGTCGCCTAACAATAGCAACAACAACAACAACCATAACAACAGCCACAGCAGCCCACAACAACAACAACAGCAACAACCTTGTCACAGTCATTTTTAATGTTTTGGATTTTTTGTTTTAAAACTATTTTCATTTTGTTTTCAATGTTTGTTTTCATTTTGTAAAATCATAACATAAAAATCTCTCAAAATGAGAAAGTGAATTGCAAGTGTAGAATGCCCCCCTGTTGCCCTCTTGTCCACCTAATGTAATTCCAGGCGACTAATAACATGAAACTTGAATAATAATATGTGAAACTGTCCCAAGCATCCTCATGAATGTACTTAATTTAATCATTTAATTATGTTTACGAAATCTCATTTGTGTTTATCATGCATCACTATTTAATCTCGAAACGTTAATCTAACAATTTGTACATTTTTAACCTGAAGAAATTAATCATGTTTGATCTACAAATATTTATTTTGCAGATCATATATCAATACTTTCAATTTGTTCTTAACAAAGATCAACTCCATATGGTTCTCAAAATGTATTTATATTTGATAATTTATCGATATCTGAAAACTTTCAGTGCTTCTAAAAGCGACAGCGATTTAAAATACTACTTTTTCGACCTCTCTAAGTGATTCTCAAAATTTTAACGTCTCACCGAGAAGACATTTCGCTTGCATGATAAACGAGCAACATGAAATTTTAGTATTTTATTCATATTTGTAAACTATGTTTTGTTATTGATACGATTTATATTTAATTATAATTTATTTTATCTATTTATTTAGATGTTATAAAATTCTGTTCTAGTTGGACTTAACATTTAAACAATTTATATTATAATTTACTTGTTTGTATGCAAATAATTTTGGTTTCTTTATTATTGTTTCGTTCAATAAACAATAATATTAATTTAGAGTTTGTGTACTTAAATTAAATGTTTTAAGCGCTTTGTTTTATTCAATGTAAATTCAGCATACACACATATATACATACCAAGACACTTGTATACTTAAACATATATATTTGTTGTAATTGTTGTTTCATTTTTATGTGTACTAACCCGAAATAAGTTTGTGTTTTCTGTGTGTACAGTTTTGTGCTTCGTGTATTCGTGTTTATGAGTTGTTTTTGTTCTGCAAGCGAAAAGCGCCACACCACGCCCACAACAACAACAACAACCACCACCACCAAAACAGCAACAGCAACAACATCAGTCGACACCACAAAAAAAAAAAAAATAAAAGCAGAACCAACAACCAACCATCCAACTAACTAACAAATCATAATATTAAAAACCTCAACAACTTTATGAACAAATCTTATTTTTCGTTTCTCTCTCTCTTTTGTCACCTCTCCACCGACCTCTGCCGCCCATCAATCACATCGTCCCTGTGGTGTACATACGTTACGATCCGTCTCCTCGCCTTCAGTTGGCAACATCCGTTTAAGTAACAGCGCCGAGTCCGTACAATATGCATCGCGTCGTTCCAACATCAGCAGCGTCGGCGGCAACATCAGCGGCATCAACAGCAACATCAATCCCAACAGCAACACACGCCGCCTGCTCATCAATGTGCCACGTCAGTATCCGCTGCGCTCGTCGCTGCGTCGCCACAAGGAGAAACTGATTGGCGGCAGCCAGAGCAACAGTAGCAACAGCGTCAGCAACGAGCAGCTCACCGGCAATGTGGCGAGCGGCACAGCGGCAACAGTTGCTACTGGGCCGTTGAATAAGCCGCTGTTGCTGGTTGGTTTGTTGCCGGGCGCCGAGCAGCCGCCGTCGGTGCGCAACTCGATAGCCGATTGTGGCAGCATTGACTACGACAAGATGGACACCCTGGAGCATCAGTTGAACGTGGAGTGCAACACAACGTTGAGCTTCAAGCCGCCGCGACTGTAACAGCAGCAGTCGAACGTGCAACAACAGATGGAGGCAACAAGCGACGCAGGCTCAAGCAACACACAACAGATTTAACTAATTAACATACAAACACACACAGACACAGAACACTCATCTACTATATCCTAGTATATAGCATATGTATTTGTATTTATGTGTATAGCAAGAAAAGGCTGATTTTCTTTAGTTTAAAAATGATACAACCAACAAATTAACGGATTATATGACGGACATTGATATTGCAACAAATTGCCAAATTTTATTTGAACTGAAATTCTATGCATTGATTTGTTGTACAATTAATTTTCGAACATTTTTGTTTTCCTCCCCCTCCACCCCATTTGTTTTTATTAATCTTTTAGAGTCAAGAAAAGAATCTCTTGTTTTTATTAACTCAAATTTCACTCGAAAACATTGTCAAAGAGAAATACATACGTAGGCTAAGCGCGAACTTTCTTTTTCGAAACTTTTGACCTGAACAACGACACACTGCAAATTTGTACATGTACTTTATAAATATATAACAGTTGTATAACAGAATACCAAGACTCGCCCAGCAATCAAAATGAACAGTTCAACATTTGTAAGAAACGTAACTCAAACTCAATATTATTATTATAATTATGAATATTATATACGTAATAGTACAAAAAAAAAAACAATTTGAAAAAAATTACAAAAAAAAAAAATCGACGAAAGATGTAGTTAATACTTATAAAACCCATGTATATAGAATGTTGTAGCATTTAATGAATAGTTTTATACACACATATATATACTATATATTTAATATATTCAAAACCAAGTTGTAATATATTTATAGCTAATGTCTGTGTGTCCAAAAGATGTTATATTTATAATAATAGATATACCATATAATTATTAACCTAACTTTAGGCTAGCACAGCTCGAGCAATACGATCGAGAGGCTAGGTATAAAACAGAACCCACAGCGAATGGTGCAGAATTGAACAAAATAGAAGAAAGAAATTATTAAAATTAGAATTATATATTAATAGAATGAATGATCAATCGAATCAATCATTCTGAGAGTTAAGAAATTTGCCCAGTTGCAGCCAATTTACTGTACGTAAAGCATCCCAAACTGAACAGTCTAATCTCCCCCATTTTCACTGCCCCCTCTCCTCCATCGTCTTTCTCTCCTGGCATCATCCAAACAATCTCAACTGAGAGAACTTTCCGATTTTTCGCGTATTTATGCGAAAAATCTATGTAAGTTGCAAAACATTTCACTCGCTGTGCTACAAAACAAGATTTGTGTGTTTGTTGTGCGATAAATCAACAGAAAGAAAACAAATTGAATTTATACATAAAAAATATATATACATATATGTAAAATAAGTATTAGTTAAGTGAACCTTGAACGTCGCGAACATTTGGCCATTTCTTCATACATAGTGTGAAGAAAACCAATCTTAAAAACAAAATTAAATCGATGACACTGTCGAGAGAACACCAATATTTGTTGATCAGCAAAACTTTTATTATCAACATAATTTTTTATATATATTATATATTGCCCGTTTATGTTAGGCTATAAGCTATATAGAAATATAAATATATTGATAGGTATACTATACTATGTTGTATATGTATAAATCTTACATAGTACGATTTCGAGTGAAGTACATTCATTAGCCCTTAAACAAAAAAAAATTATATATATATATTATAAAACTTATGTTGTATATTATGATTGATAATGATGATTGAGAAGCAAAAGGGATTATCATCATCAGTTCCATATATAGATTGTAATCCATTCATTCATTCATGCTGCGAATGCATTTCGAATACATTTTTTCAAATAGTTTTTAAAAAAACAAATCGGTTTTTTTTTTATATATGGATATGTGAACGTATGTATATGGGATGTAAAAAGAAAATAAATTGAAATTCTCCACGTATAATTTCATTTGTCATAAAACAAAAAAAAAAAACAAAAGTTGCACATACAAAAACGAAAAAAAAAGAAGAAAAACTGTATACAAGATTTCAAGAATCATACATATATTGTAACTAATTACTGAATGGGAAAAATAAATAACTAAATTGCAAAATGAATTCAATTGTTGTTTGCATGAGACTTCGAGGGAACACATCATTTGGTCAGCTTAGACTATTGTAAATACGCTATATAATGAATATTCTTTTTAGTTGTACAAGGCTTTGTCCACTATGATGCCGTTCTCGATGAGGAAACTCTCCACATCGGATGCAAAGAAGTCATCGCTCAGATCATCAGTGAGACGCACAAAATTGCCAATCAGCGCCTGCGCCTTGTACACCAATAAAGCGGGCAAGCCCTTGGTGCGGAAGTCACGGCTCATGCCTGCAACGGAGCTGCAAATCTTGGCAAACTTGATGGACGGATATTCGCTGGCCAATGTGTCCAGGCAGTTGTTAAGTGTGATGCAGGCGGACTGGCCACGCTCATAGATGTGTATGATAATGGTGGTGTGCTTGTTCTCCTGCTCCACGCACGAAAGGAACTCCTCGTGTGTACCCAATTGTTGCACCTTACCAAATTGCTGATTGTGCCCCGTTTGACGCAGCATTTCGGCCATGCGCTGCTTCTGGAATTGCTGCAGGAAATCCTCACTCATCAGCTCTGCGAATTCGGCATCGAGTTCCTCCTGACGTTTGCGTTCCTCGTCCTCGGCGGACGTTGCCGTCGTCATGCTTAGTTTCTTGGCCAGCTCCATGCGCTGGCGTTCGGTCTCCTCGCGCTTCTCCGCCTCGAGCTGCTTGAAGCGCTGCCAGTCCTTGACCACACCTTTAGGACCTGTGTTCATGGAGCCCTGCGAACGAAACCCGCCAGCGGGCGCTGCATTCGGGTCTGTATTGATTGTGAGTCCACCCGATTTGCGGGAGCTCCCAGCGACGTCGCCATCGCCTTCGTCGCCGTTATCCTCTTCTTCGCTGCTACTGCAGTAGTACTGCAGTTTTTCACCCAATAACTTATCTTCAAGCGTCGCCATTGAATTAATTTTTTTAATTTAATTATAGAAAATTTTCTTTTTTATCAAAATGCAAACAAAAATCGCTGCGTGAGGTATACAAAAGTATCGATACTCTTGCATAGGGGCGCAACAGCTGTTTCAGTGGAGGTTTTACGGGTGAATGGCAAAAAGCAGAGTGTTATCGATAAGTTTGCTTAGTGCGTTATCGTACACAAAGTATGCGCGCATTTCAAACTTTAATTTTATGTGTAATGCGTATAATGCGAAAGATCTCGCGCAGCATGGCTGGCACCTCGAACTCCTCAATTAATTGTTCCATGCTATTGAAGTCTGACTTCTCGAGCTCATCACAAGAATCATCATCACTGCAAGCAGCATTTGTTAGCGCCAAACGCTCTGCAAACGAAACAATGCCACACCACACACGAAAATCCAAATCCCCGCAACCATCTGGCTCGTATCCTAATCGACTAAGAGTATTTTGCACATTTGTGGCGGTGCCATGGAACTCCAGCACATCCTCCAGCGCCTGTGGCAAGCTGCGCCACACCATTGTGCGTTCCTTGTACTCCACTAGCGGCACTTCGTCGGTGCCCAACGCAAGCTCGCTCTCCGGCTCCTCGCAGCGACTCAGATACTTGAGGAACACACGCTTGTAGAGCTGCTTGCGCTGCTGCGACACCCACACATACTTGCTCAGATAATCCCAGGGCGTCATGTCTGTGTGGAGATTAAGGCGAGCTACAGTGTGGCACTTTTGATCTGTGGTTTTAATTGCGATACAAACTCTTGAGCATGGAGAGGTCCATGGGCACATCGAAACGTGTGGCCGACTTGGAGAACTTGCGCGGCATCTTGGAGCTGGAACTGGCCGCCGACTTATCTGGCTCCTCTACCGGCTTGCCCGGTAACGTCTTGGGCATGTACTTGATGGCTTCGCGCAAAGCACGATTGAGCTACAAGAGGACAATAGAGGAATTCCTCTTTAATTAAGGAATATAGCTGGTCAAGCTACTCACATAGCGGCCAAAGGTGTTCTCGATGAGGTCCACGGTGAGATCCGTTTTGAGCGCCTGGAACGCCTCCTCGGTAAGGAAGCTGCCCTTGAGCAGAATCGGCTCCCGTTCCGTTTCGCGTTTATCCTTGGGCAGCAGACCGACAGCATTCGGTATCAGGCTGGGACGCGTGCTAGCGTTTAGCGAGTCGGGTCCTAGGGCAGCCACCTGCGTCTCGGGATCCTCGCTCAGGTGGAAAGTGGTGGTGGCTGTCAAAAAGTGGATTATGGCCAACTAATTTGCCACAGCTTCGCCTCCAATACTTACCTTGCGTGGGCTTGAGCTTCTTGCGCTTCTTGCCGCGTCGCGCATCCTCGTCGCTCAGGTCGTGCTCGTTGATGCAAGTCTTGGCTGCCTTTGGCTCCAGTTCGGCATGTGGATCCACGTTTGTGGTGAGATTGGCAGTGGCCAGCGAGGATTTGGGTCGCTGCTCGTTGGACTGCTGGCGACGTGGCTTTTTCTCTTCGTTGGCGCCGGCGCTCTTGGGCTTCTTACCCTCCTCGATGCCACTCTGCGTCAGTTCCGAGCTGGGCTTCCAGTAGAGCGTCTCTTGAGAGTGCGAACGCCGCAGATCCAGTATGATCTTCTTGCGCTGATTGTTCTCATGCTTGCCCCATTCCGGCGTAATGCACCGACGATAAAAGGAGCCCGCACTCGTTCTCGTGTGTATGCTGGTCACCGTGGGCGTGGGCGTCATTGGGCGCGAATCGGTTTCCGCATAGCGTCTGAATAGATCCTCGGGTATGTTGTCCGCCTCATGCGGCTGCAGTTGTTCCTCCCGCTGCTGCTTATCTTTGCCGCCTGTTTGCACTGGGCTTTTGCCCTCGATGGCCAGCGATGTCTTCAGTTGATTGATGACATCCTTGACGCCCGACGGTGCCGGATGATTGCACAGCACCGAGCAGCCCTTGGCAAAGGGGTTGAACAGTCCACCGAAGGGGCGCAGGGAAAGCGGCATGGGAATCGCCTCGAATTTCAACGGCATACGCGTATCATCCGCATAGAGATTCTTGCGCTGCAGGCAAAACCAACTAGATTAGTTGCTCCCACTGAGTAGCCAGTCTCCTCTTCCGGCACTCACCCACCTTTTTCATATATTTGATGTGCCGCTTCGGCGTAGGCACCAAACCAGTGCGCGTTGTTCCGCTCATCGTCGACAACGAACTCACGGAGACGACAACAATGCCGCTTGCGTGGCGTTCATAAACAACAACTAACCAACATCGTTGCCATGACGAGTGGTTACCCAAAAGTTTTTACTTTGTTATTTCTATAATTCCGAATTGTGTTTTAGCGAGCATTTCACAGAAACTGACTGAGAAAAAAGAGACGAAAGTGAAACTCAGAAGAGATTTTTCTACTAATTGTTATTCTAACGTTTTATTTTTAAATTTTGTCTTAATTAATGCTATTTTCATAATTTTCCAAAATAAAATCCACTAACTCTTAATTAACGAAATTTCGTAGAATAGAGAAATGAGAACACAGCTTTCTTTAACCTTTGCTCAACTGTAAAGTGTTGGAAACCCCTTTAGGAATGCCAACTTTCACAATTTCAAAGCTGTTCTGCACATTGAAAACTAAACCAATTAAGAAGCATCCGAAACTTGGCGAAATTGACAAGGAATATGAAAAGAGAATCGTGCTTCATTCAAAAGCGTATGTTACGTGTGTTGGGAATTGTGGATGAAATTAACTTTTAATGCAATTTTAAAGACCGTGTAAAACTGTTCTCAAATTACGAAACTGTAAAACTTAGCGAAATAACCAAGAGATATAAATTGAGAACGTGTTTTTCTCCTCTTTCCGTTGGTTGTCACGAGTGTTGGTTACTTTCAGGCGTTGAAGTATTTCAAGAAGTTGCAAATTGAAAACTTGAACATTTACATAAACACTTTATTATTGTATAGAGCAGTTTGTGTTGTTGTTGTAGTCGCTTATAACTAACAGTTAAGTAATTGAAATTTGAGGAAATTGCATTTGGAGCGTGAGTCCTCAGTACAAGGAGCCGCGATGATGCAAGTGCCTCAAGCGCTGATCCAGCAGTTGTCGTTCATTGGACAGCGACAGTGTCGACGACGATCGATGTATGGGTGGCAGCATGTGGCACTCTCTCGAGGGCGAAACACCACTCGTTGCCACAACCGGTGTGGTTGGTGCCGATGTTGTGGCAGCAATGTTTGTTAACTCAATGGGTCCCAGGCCGGCGGTGTTCCCCACGGCGCGCGAGCGCAGCAAATGATTGCGCAGCGTGGATCGGGAGCGACGACGCAGCGAATTGTTGAATGAGATCTGCAGTGAGAGGCGTTTCTGGGAGAGCGAGGCCAGATGCTCCGGCGACAGCTCGATGATCTGCGAGGTGAGTGGCGTCCCAGCCGCCGAGGCAGCGACCATGGCGGCCGCTGTCGCTGCACTGTAGCTGGGCAGGGAGGTGGTGGGCGAGGTGCTACCACTGTTAGCATTGCCACCACAGTTGCAGGTGATGGAGGTGAGCGAAATATTGTCGGCATTGACGTCGCCGGCTGCTGCTGTCGTCTCCACCAGACTGTAGGCTACGGCTGGTTCTTTGGCGCCGCCGGCTTCGTTGTTCACATGCTCAAAGATCTTGATGACGGGCACAATGGCGGGCGTTAGGATGATGCCCGCCTTGCGGAACTCCTCGAGTGCATCGTCGTAGGTGGGCAGACCTGAGACAATTGTGTACGAAGGCAGCGATTCGGCTTCGTAATCCGGCGGACAGTGGCGGCAGACTTCAATGGTGGCATCGCTATGATTCGCACGATCTGCAAATTTAAGTTGTAGACAAATTTTAATTAAGTTAATTGAATTAAAAAAACTTTAAAAGTATCTATACAATGTAGTCTAGCACTCGCTTACGGCAGGCAACAAAAGCAAAACGGAGAAAACAATTGAAATTACCAAATCAATTCACTCGTGTACCTTTGGGATAACGAAACAAAAAAGCTCCCCATGCCGTCAGTACATTTTGTAGTACCTTCATGGCTACCTCTAGTTTTGGGGGTTGTGTTGTGCACATTAATGAAATTTGTATGCTCAAATGTCGCAACGTTTTGTTAAAAGCCACTAAAACTCCCGCCCGGCGGAAATGTGCAAGCTGCGTCCAACCCTTAAAAGTAGGCATCAAAATTTTTATTGCAATTGGCCAACAACTCCGGTGAGGGGTAGTGGGGAAATACCCTGTGTCCAATGCCCCCCAACATGCGTAGCGCACCCAGTGGCTATGAGGTGAGTCAGAGGAAAAACTGTTGATGCGGCAAGTGTTTTAGAGACGTGCAACACGATTTTTAAGATTAGCCGCATGCTGCGTGGACTTTGTTGAGGATGAACATACGAAAATGGTACACGCTTCGTTTCACACCCTTTTGTGTATGGATTTAAATTCAGATGGGCGCCCGGGGGCGGCACCAGAAGCGTTTTCACACCCACATGAACGGACGAGAGACGGACGCTCATTTTTTATGCAACGCTTTGTAAGCTTACGAAATTAAATTGATGATGCACACTGGCTACACTTATTTTTTTGGGGGGTAAAGACAAAATGGAAACTCATTGTCATTTGTCAGCGTAGTTGGGGAATGACAGGTCAAAAGGGGGATGAGCAGAATTGTTTAGCCATATGATGGCACCGCTTTGACTTTGTTAAGCAAACAGCTAAGCACAGACTTAAGCTTTTATGTAATTTTCAATTGACTTTTGTTAATTGCCGAAGAATGAGTTGTCAGACATTTTGTCTTTACAACACACTGGCAACGTCGATCTGTTTTGCATAATGTTAATGCTAACAGAGCGACAGAGAGATAGATAGTCAGTTGGTGTTTATCGATAAGCCGACACTTATCGAAGACAACTTAAAGCGTCGACTGTATCCTAAAGACGGATTAAATATAAAGAACTGCGTGGAGCAATGAATTGAATATTAAATTATGAGGTGGGAGGACGAGGCGTGCCACTTAGAAGCATCATTTGATGAACTGTCTGCGCGCCCATAAGCCCCCAAAAGGACATACGCATTTCAATTCCCCAAGCGCAGCTTAGCACCACAATAAAATGAAGTGCAGCAGTAAAAGGAATATGAAAAAGCGACGACTGGGGGAAACACAGAGTAAGTGCGTGGGGCATAAAGTATGCGCCGCAAGTGATAAGCCAAAAGCAAAATGGACACCGAAAGCCTCACTAGTCAATATGCTAAAGGTCATGGGAGGATGCCAAAAATACCACAACTACGACAACAACAAGGGCAACGACTACAAGCTGAACTGAAGCTGGAGCTGGAGCTGGAAGCAGCGGGAGCTTAGTGGCAACGACAAGGAGCATAACCTAAGGCAGGCCAAGGATATTGGGGCGTTCACGAAAAAGTTAAACACACTTTATGTTGGGGGCTGTGCCCGGGACGGCAAATGCCTGACGATAGATTTGGGCGCCAAAACCACCGAAGCGACTGACAAAAAAAAAAATACGTAGCAGAGGCAAAAACGAAAACAAACGATGGCGGCCAAAAATGACGTGCCCAGGACGATGGCGACATGCCCGCCAGCAGTAAGCAGCAGCAGCAAAAATAACAAGCTTACTAGAGAAAACGC
Organism: Drosophila siamana; assembly: GCA_035047445.1. Lineage (NCBI taxonomy): Eukaryota > Metazoa > Arthropoda > Insecta > Diptera > Drosophilidae > Drosophila > Drosophila siamana. The sequence continues at coordinate 195,273 of JAWNPP010000154.1, read as the reverse complement.
TGTTCGACTGTGAAATACCGGGTAACTATGAATAGATATAAAGATTCAAATTTGATTAATTACCCCCTGATCTTTATATTTCAAGTTAACGCTTTTCGATATGATAAAGAAGATTACTTTATAATCAACTTTTCTCTTTTGCTAGTTGACCTAGCAGCAATACATTTATGTATTACAAATGTTATTATTAAATTCTGGACTGGGCCATAAATATTATTGAGTACTGCAGACCTGTCCTAATAGTTAAAGTTTAGGTAAAAATTTATATTTTGTATGGTATATTTCAGTTGTTTTCTTAAATTGTCGATCTACAAAGGTATCACACCCTCCGGCCGGGTATTAAAACATTCATATACAGGAGAAGTTCTTCGGTCTCTGATGCTTGCCAGGCACGTAAGCAGTTGATGCCTGCTCCTGTCTGCCCCCCGCAAAAGGAGATGAAGCAAAAAGAAAACTCCACAGGCCACAGTTTTTGGGATGCTCGTCCTTTGTGCTTTGTCCTTGGGGTTGGTAAACACGGCACCAAATTGCCGTTTAAATTTCTCCCCAATGTATGCGGCCCCAAAACGGAGAGAGCGGCCTTGAAACATTATTGTGACTACTGCTGGAGTTACCTTTCCATCCGGGTAAAACAAAAAAACAATGCTGCAAACTTTAGATTTGAAGTTGTGGTTGTCAGGCAATGTGGCTGGAGACGTTAAATGCGACCTATGCCGCCTCCCTCTGGAGTCTGAGCCATGTCAAAGGCTCGCAAAGCAGCATTGTTTAAGGCGTCTGCAGCAAGGGTTCGTTGAGTTCTCGTTGCTTAACTAATTAAACTTGTTCCAGGTAAGAGGACATGCAAATATTTTTGAGAGTCTACTCCAAACGCATACTATGGCCAAATTGCAATGTGTTTCGACGATGGAAACATGAAAAATGTAGAAAGTACATGCTAAACGACTGGAGAATACTCTTTCCCAAACATACAAAGTCCCTTGACAACTTGTCAAGTCCATTCGGTCGCTCAAGTTGTCAGCTGTCGGACTCGTTAATTTAACTCACTAGTTGTCAAGTCATAGCTGCTGTTTGTTTGCGTAGCGCATTAAAACTAACTGCTAAATTATTGGGAAAGTAACCCATCCATCTCGGGGATCTTAGGGCCTGCCAGGCAGCCAGGCTGCCACCGATGTTTGTGTGTGCGGGGCAAAAAATGAAGAAAAATTGCGGCATGTCAGTTAAAGGCACAACAACAATAAAAAAGGACAAAACAGAGATGAACATGAAGACATTGTTGGCGACTGGAGTCGAGGCGAACACGCGCCAAAAGCATCCAACAACAATATTAACAACAACAGGAACCAGAACAGGAATAGAAACTGGCAGCAGGAGCTGCTGCTGCGACTGCCGCTGCCAGGATGAAAATGTAATAAGTGTGTCTATTTGTTCGCAAATATTTCATTTCCCGTGCCTTTATTTCACATTTCACCAAACCAGCCGCTATAAAGACACTCGTCCAACTCCTACACAAAGCGTTCTTCGTTCATACTCAGCGAAAAATGAGATAACCCAGGAAGAGGAAAACGAACACGAAGACGAAAACTTAATTTAACTTTATGATAACAATGACCAAATATTTAGCTGCTTAATGTTCTTAATATTTTGCTAGCTGTTTTGCAAAAGGTACAGCGATTATCATTTGGCGTGTGAATGATGACGATGCAGATGAGATGCCAGCTAACCTCTAATTAACTAGATTTGTCTATTTATGAAACATATGATTTATGCATTAGTTAAGGTGAGGCCAGTGAGAAAGTCCCCTAAGGCTCGACAAGGTCAACAAACCCAAAGTTGAGCAACTCAATATAAAATCTAATGGCTTCAAATTTACCTATTTTATTTACCTGTTTAAATGTATATAACTAGTTCCATATTATAAATTGAAATCAAAAGCAAACTATGCCTGAATTTGCGTTAAAAGACTTAACATATTTTAAATGAAAGTTGAATATATGCTGAATTGCCTGTTCTATTGATTGAATTAAAGTTAACGATAACAGTCGAATACATAGCCATTTTCACAATAATTGTCCACTTTTAAAAGGATGTGTTGATAATTTGATGTTATGTTAAAGGTTCAACTTGAAATGTTTGACACTATTAGACATGCAATTAATTTATGTCCATACTTCAGCAAACTATTAGCTAAATGTGTGTTATTTCGCTGCGAATTTAACTTAAATAAGTATATTTGCCGCATGGGCAAAAACGTCAGCGTAATTTATGCGATGCACAATGCACATGTTGCCGCGGCGTTGAATGTTATTAAAAACAATATAAACAACTTGCAACAATAGGCGAGCCGGCTGGTGAAGGGGGTGGTGTGGTGTGCGTCGCATGTTGTTTATGTGCGTGTGGCATCAACTGCGACGGTGGCAGGGTCTACGACGGCGCCGGCAGTACAATGAAAAGTGGACCACAAAGTACCAGTTGCCAGTAGCCAGTTTAGAGTATTGGGGCGTCGTTTTGAGTGGGTGCCGGAAACGTTGGGTGGGGGAAAGGGGGTCTCGGCACTGCTGTGGCTGGCTGTGCGGCAATTTTCAAATTGACTTTTGCACATGTTGCCCGCCGTAACGAAATGCGGCCAAACAATGTACACACGGCGTAAGTTTGATAAATAAAAAAATGAAGCAAAAACGTTTCCACCACATAGGCTGTTATTTTATATGTATGGATGTGTTTGTGTGTGTTTTGTGGGGAGGCATAACGGTTAGCCGCGAAGTGGCACAAAAACAGCAAGACAGCGAGAGCCGCGCAAAGCGAAGAAAAATATTATGGAAAGATGCACTGGCGGCAATACTTAAAACGTGCCAATTGAGCGCGTGAGTCGCATAAGCAAAATGCCTTTGATTTGCTTGCCAAAAAAAAGGCTGCAAAACAGTCAAATATCTATCAAAATGACATTAAGCGCGCCAAAAACAACAGCTGTAGCACGTTCAAATGTGTTTACATTTCCGTTAGACCATCAACAAAATCAGCAGATCAGCAGGCAGCATATCGATTAGCGATAAGTCGCGAAACAATTGAAAATATTTCAAACGGCAGTTTGATCACATCGCATGCCTCTGTTAGTTTAACCGTACCAATAACATTGTTTCGTGGGGTAATTCTGTTGTCACGTTGCCACCTTGTCGTGCTCTATACAGATCTCAACAAGTCTGGCAATAATGATCTCATATGTTATCATCTGGCAGCACTCATTGGTGAACCAAGTTACAGAATGGCAGTCTGGCAAGCTTAGCACGCTCAAAGAACAAAAGAGGCACAGCGAGAGAGAATGAGGGAGAGTGTGTGCGTGCGCGTGTGAGAGAGAGAGCGCGCAAGAGCATTAAAAAATCTGCCAGCGGCGTCAGTGGATTTAGTTTTGTTGTAGTAGTCTAAGTGGTGCGCGTAGTTGTGCTCCCAAAGCAACAATAATTATAATTATTTTTAACGAAAAAAACTTGCAATTAATTTATACAAAACGATTTCAACAAAATTGGCCGCAGTGTGACATGTTAAAAATGACAAATGTGCCGATGCCGACAATGCTTAAGCTAGGCAGCAGCACAAACCCAAGCAGCCGCAGCGTCAGAGGCAGCGGCAACAACGGCGCAGCAGCAGCAGTAGCAGCGACAACAACAAAAAAGGCACAGTACAATGGAGTAGCAGCTGCGTCGCTGCGCTGCGCAACAGACGACACGGATGAATCCGATGAGGATTCAGAGTCGGAGCTGGACATTGAAGAGGAAGACGACATTTTGCTCGACGATGCCGATGATGATGATGTTGCGTTGCAAATTGACAGCGAGGATGAGGCTGAGTTAGAGGCGCAGCGCATACGCTTGGATGATTTGAAGGCCGCCGCAGCTGCAAAGTCGCAGGTCAGTAACGGTAAAGAGCCGACCGCGACTGCGACAGTGACAGCGACGCAGCCGAAGCAAAAACAGCAGCAACAACAAACACAAAAACAAATACAAAAACAACAACAGAAGCAACAACAACTGAAACAGAAGGCACCGAAGCCGGCGACGCGAAAGCCGCGTGGGCGGCCACCGGGGAGCACAAATAAAAACAACAACAAAAACCAGCGCAATAAAAACAAACGTAAAAATACAAACAGCGCCTGCGCCAGCGCAAGCGTCGCAGTGGCCCCAACAGTAACAACTGTAACCGTTCCTGTTGCCGTCAGTATTCCTGTCCCTGTAGCTGTTGCCTCTCCTGCAGCTGTTCCCGTTCCAATTGCTGTTCCCGCCGCTGTTACAGCTGCTACTGTACCCACGACTGCTACAGCGACTGTTCCCATTCCTCTAGCAGTTGCTATTCCTTCACCTGCTACAGCTACGCTTCCCTCTCCCGCTGCTATTCCCTCACCCGTTCTTGCAGCCCAAATTCACGCTGATGAGAAGGCACATCGTTTCATCTACAGCTGCGTCAGCTGCTCACTGCTTTATGGCGACTTGGAGTCGCTTTCCCAGCACTGGGACAAAGAACATCAGCAAGTGGAGAGTGAGCACAAACCGTCGAAAGACAAATCGCCAGCTCCTGAATATGAAGTGAAGCTGGAGCCGCCGCTGGAGCTCAACGATGGCGTCAAGTTGAGCGACCTGAAATGCTGCGCTCAGCTCTGGCTAACTGAGTCGACGTCCAAGCAGCAACTGCGCTGCGTCAGCTGCGATGATAACTTTAAGCTGAGCAAAGAATTGCAGCTGCATTTGAGGGAGGAGCATGGCATCTTCAAGCTGCTGGTGCCGAAGCGGGAGCCCAGCGAACCCATGGTAAGCATACCATGCGAATTGGGATTGGGCAAGTCCAATTCGTTGCAGCCACTGGAGCTGCCTGAGACGCCGCCGCCAGAAAAGGAGGCGGCTGACAAAGAAGATCTCGCAATGATATCCGCTATGGTGGCGGAGATTGCAGCAGAGCGCAGTCCCAAGGTCAGCAAGATGATCATTAAGCTGCCCATGGTGGGCAAGCAGCGAGGGCGCAAGCGCAAGAAGGGGGAACAACCAAAGCAAGACAAGGAGCAGGAGCAAGAAGAGGAGCTGCCAGATAGTAAACGCAAGCGAGCACGCAAGGTGCCGAAGACAGGGCAGAAGGAAAAGGAAAAGGAAATGGAAAAGGAAACGGAAAGGGAAAAGCAAAAGGAAAAGGAAGAAAAACAGGGGAAACAGTTGGAAAAACTAGCGAAGGATCTGCAGTCGGATATCAAAGAGGAATTGGAGCCACGACGCGCGCGTAAAGCACGTGCTTTTGTCGACTACGTGGTGGATGTTAAAGACGAGGAGGACGACGACGACGATGACGACGAGGAGGAGGAAGATAAGAACAGCGACTCCGATGTGGAGACGCCACACAACAGCTCCACCGATGACAGTCGCGCCACGGCGTCCATTAAGCGCGAATCCTCCGAGGAATCGCAGCGCAACGGCACTATGCACACCTGTAACTTCTGCAGCAAAACGTTTCAACGCTTCTCTCGGCTGCAGGATCACCTGCGTCTGCACACTGGCGAGAAGCCGCATGTTTGCGGCGAATGTGGACGCGCGTTTCGCCTGAAGATGCGTCTGGCCGAGCATCAGTTGCGCCATCGCACCGAGAAGGCATTTAAATGCGAGCTCTGTGATCGTCCGCTCGCCACCAAGCAGGACATGTCGCTGCACATGCGCCATCACAAGAACGATCGACGCTACAAGTGCGATCGTTGCGACAAGGGATTCGTGCGCAGCTCGGATCTGGCCATCCATGTACGCGTCCACACCGGCGAGAAGCCCTACAGCTGCGATTTGTGCGGCAAGGCGTTTCGCGCACGCCAGAATCTCGTCGTGCATCGACGCACCCATCTGGGCGATAAGCCCATCCAATGCGAGCTCTGCGACAAGCGTTTCTCCCGCAAGATCGACATGCGTGTCCACATGCGTCGACACACAGGTGAGTAGCCCAATCTTTAATAACTCTGTCAGCTCGTACTAACTTCCAACTGTGTTTTAGGCGAAAAACCGTTTAGCTGCACCTCCTGCCAACGTGGCTACTCCTCGCGCGTCAATCTGCAGCGTCATCAACAGCGGGAGCATGGCGGCAATACTTCGAGTGAGTCGAAGGCGGAGCAGCCAGCTGCAGCTGCGGATGTTAAGGCCAAGCCGGAGACACGTCGTCCGCGTCGCGAGAAGCTGCAGGACAAGATTGCCGAGCAGGAGAAGCTGCTGGATGAGCTCAAGCGCAGTCTGACGACACTGCCAGAAATTGCCGAGGAATCAAGCGATGCAAAGTCCGACGGCAAAGTGAATATGACAGAGCTGGCTGCGGATGCTGGAGCAGGCACAGAAACGAGCGTAGGCATGGCACAGGTGTCGGTGACGGTATCCATGCAAGTGGAGCCCGCCAAGCCGGATGACGATGAGGAGGTCACGCCGGAGAAGGAGAATGCCCGCCAGAGCTGCTCGACAACGGACGCTGTGTCCAGCAATGGCAAGGCGAAGACTAATCGCAAGATAACCAGCTATTTTACTGTCGTTGGCCAGCAGGCGGAAATCTAAAGACTTATCGAGACCAATTCAATTCAATTCAATTCTATTCTATTCAGTTCAATCCAATCCAATCCAATACACAATTCTTACTCATTAGCTTAAGTTGCCACTGTACTTGAAATGCTGTAGCTTAGGATGGACCTCGCAGACCAGCAGATGATTTCATTTTCTATATAAGATTTTCAATTTTGCAGGGATTAAGTATTCTCTCTATATACGTGTATAGACACAATATATATATATATAATCGATATAGATATCGATTAATTTTAAACCAAGCATAAGAATTACTAACTTTTTTTGCATTTAATTAACTTTAACGAACAGAAAAGACTACGTTTTAAAAGCATTATTCATACGGGGAAAAAACAAAAACAAAAAAAAAAAAAAAAACAAAAAATGTGAAACGTGAAAGAACATAAAAGAGACTGCAAAAGAAGTTTATAACTATATATTATATACACATGTCAATTGATAAATGAAATATTGTGAATATTAATAAGTTCAATTCGAAATGTACATTTTTAATTCCGAGCATTTAATAGAAGGGCATGTCTTAAGAATCCTTAAGCTCAACTGTACTTCTATCGAAATTTGTAATTTATTTCAATTGAAATGTTACCATATTAAATTGCCAGTCAAGAATTATGCAATTTAATGCTATGTGTAAACCTGATTAACACTACGCATACTCAATTCCAATCATTATGCTTAACTATGCATAATTATTAATATTTTACTTTAAGAATTCACTGAACGCAGCTCACTACACACATCCAAACGCACACTCCCACACACATACACACACACAAACAAACATATTTATTTAGAGTGTGAGTTCTACTCTCATGATTTCTCGAATCTTAAGCTAAGAAAAAGACAACAAGAAATACGCACCAATTACAATGGCGAACAAAAAAAGAAACGTATCATTTCTTTACGATATAAGTCGAATGCGCATTTATACTTATAAATCATATTTAGCATTAGCGTTAAGGCCAAGTCCAATGAAAATACATTTATTTTATACTTTAAATACTATAACTATGCAATTATTGCTGCCCAACGTTATCAACCCTCTCTCATGCCCAACATCAAGAAGGGGTGGCCTTTGACTTTGCGTCTAGCAACTGCCTGCATTTATCCCCTGGCGTCGAGAGGCTTCGATTTTGGGATCAGACATTAAAGGGGTGGGTTAACATATTGCGACGGCAAAATTCCGCATAGTTTGTCATAAATGAGGGTAGGCTTTTTGTCTGCTCAACACAGGGATGGTAAATTGCAAGAGCTATTTAAAAAGAGAGAGTGAGTTTGCGAAAGGATCTGGTTCGGCGTGAGCAAAGCGAACTGGATGGAATCAAGACAGAAGCTTTACAAAAGTATGAAGAGCATTAAATATTGAAATAAGCGTGAGCATAAAATAAATTCTGTATGCTACACAATATTATGTTCTTTCAGCTATGATGATATCATTTCGCAACTACACTATTCGATTGAGTTAATCAAAGTTATGAACATTTGTTTGCTTTATTTTGATCTATTCCAGCAGATTTGAGTGCTTGCTACGCATTATTTGCCACAATTTATTACTCATTCCTTATCGTCGTCAGCGCGTCGCTAGGGCAATTTATTTAGCTATATCATATTTATATTTATTTATTTTTTTTGACACTGGCGGAACAGCGTATCGTTTGTAAACAAAAGCGAGCGTCAAACAAAAGCATGAAATCAGCGAAAAAACCAAATCGAAAAAAGCGGTAGCTAAGCAAAAAAAAAATGGACAGAAAGAAGAACATGAAAAATTTTGGTTTGCAATGCAATATTACGCATACGACGTGGTGCAGCGGCACCACATGTCTCGATGTGAACGAAAGTGTGGCTGTGTGTGTGTAGAGTACAATGGCCAAAAAAGATAGTCAACGTGACAGCTAACATGCAGACAACAGCAACAAGCACACACACGCGGACAGTTGGCGATTTTTGTTGTGCAAAAATATGCAAATTAAGTGTGGCGACTTTTATTGTTGTTGGTGTAGAAAGCGTACAAAAAGCGCACAACAAATATGAATAAGAAAGAAAGACAACGAAAAAATGAAAAAAATAAACGACGTATACACATTATTTGGCTGACGGCTGTAGAAAGCAAGCAAGCCGAAAAAAACAAGTATACGCCCCGTTGTACAGTCAACAAAGACAGCAACGCTGCTTGAAATAATCGCGCGCGTGTGTGAGAGCGTATGCTTGTGACTCTCTGTGTGACTGTGTGTGTGTGTGTGTGTTGCGTGTGTTGTGTCTGCGCTGATCGCTAACCAAAGCCGCAGTCTCAGCCCCAGCCACAGCCACAGCCACAGACGCAGTCGCCGCTGCTGCTGCCGCAGCCCTTTTTGTTGTTTTTTTTTTTTTGTTTTTGGGCTCTGTCAGCATTTTCACACTTTTATGCTGTTGCCTTTTAATTGAATTTCGTTTCGTTTCACTCGACGACTTGCTGTGGCTTTGCGTTTCTTCTTTGCTTTTGCGCTTTTGCGCTTTTCGTTTTCTTTTTCGTGTTTTTGCAGCTGTGGTTAATTTTAAAACTAGCCATAAAAGCCACACGCAGTGACGACGCTGACGGCATCGACGACGCCAGCTTCAGCGTCGCCGTCAGCATCGGCAGCGACAGCGACGCTTGGCTTTTGTCGCCAATATAATTTACCAGCCAGCAAGTTCTTGCGTGTTCTTTCTCTCTCTCTTTCTCTCACTCGCTCTTTCTCTGAGTGTTCTGGCTCTCTTGTGCTATGGCTGTTTATTTGTTTGTGTTTGCCAAGTCGCTTTTGCTCTTCTGCGCGCTCTGCTTGCTGCATTCTTTGTGCGGTCGTTAACATGCGGCGCCGTCAAACTGTGGAACGTGTTTGCTCATTGTTGTTGTCGTTGCTGTGGCTGTTGATGTTGCTCTTGTTAAAGTTCTTTGCTGCTGCTCACGCTGATATTGATGTTGTTATTATTGTTTGTTGGCGTCTACCGTATGTATGTGTATTTAATTGCGCGTCGCTCCATGTTTTGTTTTGTTTTCTTTTCGCGTTGCTCCCGCTCTCTCTCTCTCTCTCTCCCTGTCTTTCTCTCTACCGCTCTGTCGCTCTTTGTGAGCCGCTGCGAGAGCCACTTAGCCGTCGAGTTGTTTGGCAACTCTGTTATTGGCCGCGCGTTGATTTTAAAATTATTTGAATTGCTAACGGTGCGTATGCGTTATACGCTTGATCGTTCATAGTAAATGTTTACAGCAATTGAGAAATTTCAGTAGATTATAAAAAACACAAAATTAATAAGGAAAATTTATAATCATTATAAACAAAATACGTTTAGCTAATTTATAACATTCTAAAATGCAGTTATGTAGGTGAAATATTGCTAAGAAACTATAATTATTTTTTGAGCTAAACTTTCCAGCTAAAATTTTAGTTTATTATTTACAACATGGTTTTTTTAAGCTAAAATGCTCTTTAAATTTAAATTAATCACAGTAGAATTAACTTTTTGCTTTATAAATTAAAAATGTTACGTACAACAAATTTCAGCAGATTTGTTAACGTTAATAAACAAATAATAATATGAAGTTTCATTAATAATTAATGACACTAGCCTATAAAATATCTAGTGCATTTTAATTTTATACTTTCTGTTGTCAATTACAGTAATTTATTTCACTTGCCATTCGCAAACAGTTAAGTTCCGTCCAAGTTAACCAGCCCACCGCCCACTCACTCACAACGTAATTTAAAACCGCCGCTGACAGCTCATCGGAGTAGTAAAAAGCATTACAATTATTTATCCATAAATCATGCAACGATTAATAAATAAAAATTGCAGTTCATTTCCGCCGACAGCGAAAAGACAAACAAATAAATAATCAAGTAAACAAAGAGAATGTTGAAAAATATGCCAATTCAAAATATGCATAAATAAATCACATAACAGAAAAAGAATCATGCCGCCCGACGGCATGTTGAACAAATCATAAAAAATAATTTAAAAGTCAAAATATATATAATTTATATAAAATCAAGAGTAACAACTGAAAAAGTCAGGGAAAAAATGAGGAAAAACAGGCAAAACAGAAAATGAAAACAAACCGAAGCAGGACCCAGCTGGCAACTAACCGCTGCATGTGCATAATTTATAAAGCTAATTAAACGCGCATTTAACTAATTAAAAATATAGCGCGCATCAATTATTAAAATATGCTGCAGCATCGGCAGTGGCAGTCGCAAGTGCAACTGCAACGTTTGCCCCTTGGCCAATTATGATGATGTTACAAATTTGCAATTAAAATGGAACAATTTTTCGTAATGCATTTGAAATATCGAATGCTCAACGTGGCGTATGCGTAATGCTAATCAAATCGTATATTACGTATACGACAGCGTGACAGCGAGTGCTGGAATTCGCAGGGGGTGTGCCGAAGTATGTGTGAGTGTGTGTGTGTGTTTGTATGTCATGCGAGCAGCTAATTTGGTGTATTGTCGATTTTTTGGCTTTTAGCAGGCAAATACTAATTGACATTTTGCTATGAATGGCACAACGCGTGTGGTGTTGGAGGCGTGGGGGGGTTGCGGCGGCTAAGCAAGGCGGGTGGAAGAGGGCGAGTTTGTGGCAAACGGAGTAAATGCAATGCAAAAACAGTTTCAATTAAGCAATTAGCGCCATTGAAACAAATCCAACACGTTTTGTGGCTTATAAACTGAAGCATCATGTCGACATTGGTTAGCTAAACGAACCGACCGCATTTCCTCCAGCCAGTCTCTCTTGTCCCCGCCTTTTAACCGACGCAACTGGCTTTTGCGTTTTCTCTTTGCCCGTTACGGATACGCAATGACGAAATGCGAACACAGAGTTTTAGTTACTGCCGCTAATTTGCCATTGACTAAGCGTTCATCGGCTCACCTAACGTATTCCGTATACCTCCCACTCCCGCTGCCCTGCCCTGATTTAGATTATTTTTTTTTATTTCGATATATTTTCGGGATGCGGGGTTTTTATTCATTTAGCATATTTTTGCGAATTTCGCCGCCACAAATCGGCGAAATAACAAATTATATTTGCATAGACGATAATGTCTACAATGTAGCTACAAATCTATTCATCTATATCTACTTATACTGTATAAGCTGCTTAAATTTGTGGCATGCTGTGAAAAACATTTGATAAACAAGTAACAAGCAAATCTATTGACGCCAATTCTATGTAAAGCAGCTTAATGCAGACGAGGCGGGTGTGGAGCGGGGTGTTGGGTGAAAGTCTCATGCTGTGTGGCTGGGGATGTTGCATTTCCATTGTCATTGCAATTTGCGCTTTAATAAACCGGGCAGCTTGTGTGCTAAATGTTAATTACTTGCAAATTTAATCAATGCCTAATTTAATTAACAATTTTCTCCGTTTTATTTGCGAGCAGTTCACTCGGAATTAACGGCAGCGCAAAAGTTTAATGACTTTTTTGCTGTTCACAATGTGTTATATAGAGTGCGCTTGAAAAATCACCATGTATATGTGTTTTTAATTGAAATATAAATAAATTATTAATTAGTGTCAAGCATAATTACAGATAAATTCATATTTAAATATTCTTATAAAATTGTTAAAAGCCTGCAAATGCTATTAAAATTCACATACTTAAAAACAAGCACAATCCAAATTAAATAATTAAATTGCTGGAAATCAGTTTTAGTTATTAATTCATAATAAATGTGAAAATGTTGTATTGACTTTAATTAAAAATTTTATCATTACAGAAAAGTCGATACTGCTGAAACATTATTGCATGGAATAAAGGAAACTTACTAAATTAGCATTGTTAAAGTGAAAGTTCTTTTGTGCGTGTTTTAAAATGAAATGATATGAATTGCGCAGTTGCCCAAAAGCTTAAATTGAAAAAGGTAAAATAAAACTACCGAAAAGGGAAGCAATTATAAAGACTCAAGCAGGCAAATCAGTTAAAATGACAATGATGCGACGCCCGCAATAATGTCAGTTGCAGCAACAAACAACAATCCCGGCAGCGGCAACAGCAACCGAAAGGAAACAACAACAAAAACAATAACAGCAGCAACGACGAACATCGAACGGAAATAACAAAAAAAAGGAGAAGAAGCGCACCTACCACATAAGATAAACAACTCATTAAAAGGAAATTAAACAGTCGTGAACCAAATAACGTCACTCATACGCACTGTGAGACCGCAGACAATACGGACTACTCTGCGTATGAGTGACGTACTACAGCCTGATAAATACATAAAGTCATAAAGAGACATGCATACCTGTTATTGTTGTTTGCCAGAAATTTAATAGCAAAAAAAAGAGGGAAAAACTGAATTCAAGTTTATTTAAATGTGCGACATCAAGTTTACGATAATTGCGGCCTATATAAATACATATATGTATTTGTAGTCAGCATAGAGATACGTTTGCGCTTAGCATTAAAGTTGGGAAAAACGTGAGAAGTGCTAAGTGGGGTTTGTCTGATAGAATGGACTCTGGACTGTTGCCAAGGCCCGAAAAGTTGCCGGTGGTTTTTTCGCCCGACTTAGAGACGAACGTGAGTCAAGCCATGTTGCAAGTTGACAGATTACAGATTACCAGCAGCAGCAACAGCAGGAGCAACTATCAGACATTTGATTGATGAATTGTTATAGTGTTTGTTTGGGTGTGTGAGCTACAAATAAAACTACTTAGATCGTGCTCTTGGCAGGCAAACGCAAAGCGAAACTACCTTTAAGATAATGCTTTAAAGACTGCTGCTCGAAGTGAATAATATATACAATAAATAAAGGTTTTGTCTATTAACAGCAATTGTTAATATTATAATTGATTTGTAATAGTTTTGCTTGACAACCAACAGTTTTTATGTTTTTTTTAACTACTAAGTGTAGTTTGATTGCATGTTCTCCCCTTAGATTTTTTATTGACTTTCCCAATAGAAATTGCTGAAGTGCGTTTTTGCATTGTCAACGAGAAGACTGCAGTTATCAGCTGCCCAGTTGGTTATCTTGGCGAATGTAAGTGAATATCGTTCATTCACATGCTGACCCGCTTTTAAGTGCTTGAGCTCTTGTCTCTCATTGCCTGCATGTGATGCGCCTGTTAACAAAACCCTAATCGAAGTCAAATACAACGCAAAACGTCACACAATAGAACTGCAGAGCAATTGTCTGGGCCAATTGAGTTGTGCCAGGGCAAGAGGAATCGGATTCTTTTGTTTAGTTTGGGGCCAGTATAAAGCAATTTTAATTAATTAACTCAAATTTGCAATGTAATCGAGCCTCGAACTGGGCAAACAGCACTTGAGAGATACGTACACCCAGTGAGTCTGATTCTGAGTGTAAGTGGGAGTGGGAGAGTTGAGTGAGACTCTTGGTTGGATGATGTCTTGTTGGCCCAAACTGGGCCACTTGACTGCAGCTTTAATTAACTGGAAATGTTATGTTTGCTTTTGGCTGACAAACAAAAGGTCCAAAGGGGCCAGATAACAGGCGAATTGCATTTGCTGCTCAGAATTTATTAGCTAATTGTCTTATAATTTATAATTAGAGTCAGAGCTGGAGCCGGAGACAAATTATGATAGGAGTCCAAGTCGCAGACGGAGACGGAGTCGGAGTCGGAATTCTGTGTCTAGCTGGGCAATTATTTGGCAATTGGCTTAGCAAATATCAGTCAGAATGCGAGACAGTCAGATGACAAAGACGGACAATATTGTTTATTTATCAAGCTGTGAAATATTTGTCAAATGCTCTTTTGTTTCGGCTTTAAGTTGTATTCAAGTCACAAGACAAATTTGAAGCCATTCTATTCGCACTACTCACAGCTCACAAATGCAAATAAATAACGTTCAAATTTCAATTTATTTGCATTAGTTTTGCTGCCGTGTCTAATTGTGACTCATCATCACCATCGTGAACAACAGCCCCAACTCCAACACCATCAACTTCGGCATCATCATCATCGTCATCATCATCATTGTCGGCTTAATCATCGCCGTCGCGTCAGTCGCTTTTTGTGTTCTCGTTCTGTTTTTGTTCCATTTGCTGTGTAACTTCTTCTGCCCGCAGACTTTGCTTTAGTACTTTGTTTGCTTGTTGATGTTTTAGTTGCCCAACTGCCCAGCACTGTCCTCTCCTCTCCACTCCCTTTTTTGCAGTTACCTTTTGTGTGTGTGCCTGGCACATTGCATTGCATTCACTTGCCAAAAGAAACGGGTTTATTGTCGTCACTGCAAAAGCTGTTCCTGAATTAAATTTCTGATTTTTGATTAATCCCCCACAAACGGACCTTTTAGTTGTTGGCATTTGTCTTTATCTTGATGATTGGACGGGCTCTTTGTTAGCTTTAATTAGCAGTATTAGCTAGTATTATTTATTAAAATACTAGCGCGCCTAAGGCCGGAAATTAACGGGGATTTAGCACATTTGGATTTATCGATATATGATCGGTCATTTACACATGATCGATAATAACGGTTGGTGTTAAAATGTGTTTAAAGCAATAATATATGCAACATATAAGTATATATTTAGCGATGAACAATATCGAGAAATTGGATATTTTGCATCGATAATTTTCTTTCAATCGCTCTTTCTTTCTTTGGGACAAAGAGAAATCTAAATAATTTTGTTCAGTCGACCCTCTCACACCGATAAATATATCGATAAACAAATATGCGCTTTCAAGTTTTATTGAATGAAATAAGTACATTCAACCCGCTTCCTCTCATTCCCACTATCACATAAATAAGTGCGATCACATCGTGTATACGCAACGTAATCGTATGGGTTGTTATTACGTATACGCCGAGTGTCGCCTCGCATATGGCACTCACATGAATTCTTCCACTGTTGAAACTTGTGGTACAGGAAGCAGGCGCATATGAAGAAGATGACGAACACGATCAGCAGCGTTAAAATCACACCGATCCAAATATCGCTGACTACATGCGCAAAATCCTCCTCTTCGCCCGTGTAGACGCGCGAGCCATGCGCAATGTGAGGCGTCGGCGACCGGGCGGCGGGCAAGACGTCGCTGAAGAGGCGATCATCGACATCGGCCACATCGTTGGCTGTGGCGCCGCCACTCAGATTGATCTCGACCTCCTGGCGATCGATGGTGAAGTTGCCCAGCGCCGAGTCCAGGCCGAGAGCGAGTTGCTCCAGTTTATTGATCAAAATGGAATAGTTGCCGGGCAGCTCAAAGCCATCCAATTGGAGTTTCTCGGCGCTACTGGTGGCATTGGCCAGTGTGGTCGTTGTTGTTGTGGTCAGATTCATGGCGGTGGCATTGAGACTCGACGGCTCTGCAACGGCGGCAATCATGGCAATGGGATTTGAGGCATTTTCAAGGCTGTTGTCGTCAAGGCCCGCCAGCAAATTGCCCGTCAAATTGAGCGCCTTGAGTAACTCGACCATGTTCTTCTCTCTTCTAACTTCTCTATATTTAGTTAGTTGTGATTTGTTGTTTGCGGTATTGATGCTGATGCTAATGCTATTCACGTTGGCGTTGGTGTTGACAATTGTGGTTGTGGCACACGCGTTCAGTGGCTCAGCTTTGTGGCTGTGACTTCATTTCGCGACTGAAAACCGCCGACGAGTGTAAAGTTGCAAATTTGTTGTGGCGCTTTTTGTCGACAGCGAACGTTGAGTATAGTATTTTATATTTTTTTATTTATTTTTTATTATTTTAACAGTTTTTTTGTTGTTTTTGTTGTGGCTGCTATCGCTGCCGCTACTGCTTCTGCGTTTTTGTTAAAATCTTTTTATTTATTTCTGTTGCGTTTCGTATATTTTATATACATGAGATTTTTCACTTTTCAACTAATTGTATTAACGTGTTTGTGTTAATTCGCCATACGCATCTGCGGCTGCGACTCCGACTGCTACGACTGTAGCTGTGGCTGCTGCTGTATTTCTATCTGTATCTGTATCTGTATCTGTATCTGTATCTTGTTGATACATTATACGTCGCTTATTCGTTGTACAAATATTGATAGTGGCTATTAAACTCCTTGCTGGATTTATCTTAGCAATAAACGTTACTAAATAAAGTATTGGACTCGCTCTCAGTCTAAGCTACAGATACATATAGCCACAGCTATAGCTGCAGATGTATCTGTAGCTGTAGTCAGCTTTATTGATTTTCTCGACACTATAAAACTGTTGTTTGGGTCGTGCTTGTGCTTTGCTCTGTTTCATTTACTGTTTCCGACTTGCGCGCCATAAAAAGTTCTCCTGTTTGATTTACCAATTGCCAACTACATGCGAAGCCCCGTCCAAAGGACACACGTGTGCCGTCTTGGGTGCAGTTGTACGCGGACTGACAATATGCGCTGCTTCAGCCGGAGATCTTAACAAGCCAAGCGATGAGTGAAGAGAATGCGTCAAATATGGAGAGGATGTTATGATTCAGCAAACACTGATACTGGATTGATTGGCTGGACTGCTTAATTGAAAATCTCCAAGTTTGCAGCTGTTTTCCCTTGCTGCTGATAATTAAGCAGTCTATAATCACTATTTATGAAACATAGAGAAAGTCGTTTTTTTCATGTTTTGCGAATCGCCAATTAGATGCAATTGTATTTAGATTAACAACTGATTGCGGCCCATAAAATAAGGCGGCTCATTAAACAGCTTGCAACTTCTGTAGATCTGTAGTTATAAATACACGTGCTTGCGAAATTTTTATCTGTGCACATTTTTATTGAAGTACTCGCATTTGTATAACGTCATTAAGGGCGCAATTAATGAATAAATCAAGTGGAAAATTTCAAGTTCTCAACGCTCGTTCGCAACTGTATCAGAATAGTAGTGCTAAGGGGGCATCTAAATTGACAGGCAGCAGATAATGTTTGGCCTCAGAAAAACATACTACAGTTTACAACATTATAAACTAGACGACGTCACAGCTTGTTTTTGATGATCTATTAGTGATGGACCAAAGCATAATGTTGAGTGTTCTAGCAAATTTTGCAGTTCTCTTAATTTCTTTGATTAATTCTCCTAAGTTACAAAATTGAATTATATTCTATACTTTTCATAATTCAAAATGTTGTCTGTTATACTTAATTATTGAAAGGAATTTCTCATTGAATTTATTCAACAATAAATATTTGTTTATATTTAAGCTCATTGCTGTACAATTGCTTGAATTACACCCGCTTGGTCAATCAAAATACATTCGATAGGTATATGTATGTTATTAATTCAAGCAATCTCTTTATAGGCAATTCATTCCAAATGAACTGCCATTTCAATCAGTCGCTCTCAATTAAATTGGAGAGTATATTCTCAGCATCATTAAAGCACATAAACAACATTTTTATTTTACGGCATTTTCTTATGATGAACGAAAACGATACAAAACAAAAACACAAAGTGAATTGGAAAACAGAGCAAAGACACGGCGAGTCACGCAAAATTGAAAAGCAGGAAGAGATTGCACTTTATGTAATATTTCTAGACGATGTTATTTTATCATTGCTATTATTATTTCCTTTCTACTTAGTGGGGGAGGTGGAGGCGGGGGCAGAGAGCATTGCTTACATTTCGAAAACACTTAATAATAATAACAAACAAATTCTGTAGATTGCTCAATAGAATTTTGGCGCCATTTCGATTGCTTTGCCGGCAACAACAATTAATTTGCATAAACGATTTCAATCGACTCCGACAACGAGTATTCCACGACCTCTATCAACAAATTTGTGAGTTCTGTGCGTTTTTGTTTGGTTTCAAACTCGACTCGAAACAACTCGCGGCTGATTTGCAAATTTCGGTTTTTTATTGTACTGTTTTACTGTTTTATTTAAAATTTATATTATTATTTATTATGAATATATTGTTATTATTATGTGTTGGCAGTTTGTCAAACCGAACGCGCGCGCTTGTTTACAACAATTAAAAAACTGTTTCGTAGCGAGCCGCAATTACAGCCAAGTTAACTGCGATAAGTTAATGTTAATGTTAACGTTAACTTGCCGCGACAACGACAACGTCAACGCCGACGCCAGCAGTGCTGCCAGCTTTGGCTGCTGCTAAGTACACGTATACAAGTTTTTGTCTCGGTGTGTGTGTGTGTGTGTTATATGTGTGGCTGGACAGGCACAGGGACTGAAACCGCGAGTCTGAGACGGCACACAGCGCAAACAAGCACCGTGAACCCAGCTGACTACTGACTACTCCGTCTCCGTCGACTGCCGCTGACTGAGCTGCTCTTGTCGCCGACAGTGTCTCTGTGTGTGTGTGTTTGTGTATCTCTGTCGCTGTAGCTGACGTGAAGACGCCGCAGCGAGAAAAAAAGAAAGAAAAAAAATTAAATCAACTGAAACAACGCAGTGCCTGACGACCGGAGGCCCCCAACGACTGCGAATCGGGCGCAACGTCAATGTTTTCACTATCGGAAATAAATTAGAAACAACAAAAGAATCAACAGTTATGCGGGGAGTGACGTGCACTAAATACCCTACTTTCAAGTGGATGACTTACTGTGGATGACAATCATTTGCCTGCTTTACTTAGTGCTGATCATTGCTCGTCAGACTTTTGGGATGTACACGAAAATTATTGTGAAATATAGAAATTAATGCTCAGCGTCATACTTAAGAATGATTGGTAATTTTGCAAAAATAAAGTAGAATATTTAGCAAACAAGTTTTCTAAATTCTATGTCACAATTTTGTGACTATAATTTTTGACCATATACAAATATTTTAAATGCAAAACTCTGCATTTACTATTCTACTCCACTCTTATACTTGAAAACCTCATTATACTTATTTTTGTTGTTTTTCAAAATCTAATAGAAAGCTTCAAATATTGAATATTTTATTCCTTTCAAAGGAAATTTGTAATAATCAACGTGACTTTTACAATTATTTGGCTCGTTACGCAGTGAAACAACATTAATTGGATGACTTCATTTTGCTTCCTTACTCGTTTCCTTCTTCATATAAAATTCAATATACCCTTTTTGTACAGTGAAACAATTACAAAACACCGCAAAATATAGTTGCACAGAATTTCCTCCGATAGCAACGCGTCGAAGAGAAGTTGTTATTATTGTTGTTGTTTATTTCTTTAAGCGAATATTTGAAAATGTCTTGACTTGAGAGTATCATTTGAAATCTGTAAACAATATTCGCCATGAAATTCGCCAAGTGTTTTAATTTCCCAGCTGTGTTGTTTTATTTTTAATTGCAAACAAATATTTAATTATTTAAATGTAGTTCTAATGCTGGCAGGCAACGAATGGTGAATTATGCACATTATTTACAATTAATTGAATGCATTTTGGAACTTATTGAACAGTCGATGAAGCATAAAACAATGCCTTTGTTATACTCTGTGAAAGTTGTGAGCGTCAATGGGCTATAGAGACTGCAAATACTCTGTTCGTTATTGTATTAATATGTTATTGTATTTAGTTGAGTTGACATTTTGAAACGATTGGTGAGTATCATTTAGTCACTAATAAATTTCTGAGGTTGTCTTGGCTTCTTATTGGTCTCTTGATTCAAATTTGCATTTAATTATTTTGTATAAATTTATTGCCGAAATTCCGTTCAATTCGATTTGTGCAATTTGTGGCTGCAACATCGATAATGCGTATTTTGTGGCAAGAGACCTGAGGTGTATGGGGAGTGTGGCACACTTGCGTAGCTATGTTAAAGTGTTGCATGGCAATTGTGGCATCGCTTTAATGCAATTGCATAAAACCCACATAGGCGTGGCCATAATGATAATCAAAACTTACAATCATTTGCCGTTGCAGTTGCAGTTGCAGCATTCATGCTCAGCACTTGTAATTACGCTCACTGCACATTCACCATTCAACATGCAACATTCAACATTGGGGCTGTATTCGTTCTATGTATTCCCATTGTTTGTCTTATATTTTGCAAGTTATTTAAATATTTTGTTGTAATTGTAATCATTGCATAAACCGCAACAGACTCCGCTCAGTAAGCTGTCATTGATTTTGGAATTTATAATACCCTATACTATTATAAATGCTAACGCAACGGGCATTATAAATGCATTAGTAATGCGAAATCGAGGTGAGACGATTTAAATCGATTTCAAGTGTTGCCTAATAGTCAATCTGCGTCTCTGATGTTGATATTTTACAGCGTATAGATGAGCTATGCATTTTACATTCTTTGGGTGTGTTCAGGCATCAAATCCAATTAACATTCTACACAGCTTAGTAATACCTGATTGCAGTTATCAGCTCGCCACTCGACTAGACTCAACTCAACTCGCCTCTGTGCGATTCGATTGATTGCAGTGTTTAAAAAATGAACATCGCTTACACGTGGTATAAATACATGTGTAATCAATTACTTCCCACACCCTCAGCTGGCGTTGCTCTGATATATGTTAGGAATTTCGCATTTTCCCAAAACTTTGTCAGCTTTTAATAGATGTGCGCTTAATTTCGAAATGTTTATCTTGAAAGTAAATGAATATGTGTGTCCAATTGTGATTGGATTAAAAAAAAATAAACAACTGTTTCATCAATCGTTTTAATTACTTGGTGATAAAAAGAAGTCTCTCTACTTAAAACCAAAACTTTTGCTGATTTTTTGCTCTATTGCGTCTTCTATATTTATTAACGCGTAACAATGAAATTCCCACTTTAGTTAATTGACTTCGTGAACTTCATACAGAAGAGTTCAAGGCCATTAAGTCATGGCATTATAGGATTGCAGTTGCCTTCTGTGTCACGTTTTTTTTGCAAGTGCAACTATTTATATATGGTAATCATAAAATAATGTGTATATTATTAATGGTGAGTCTATTTATTGCATGTTAAGTTCAATTGATTGGCCCTAAGCTCTATTTAAATGTACAATATTGTATGTGTATCTATTGTATTAAGAGTGCATGTAAATTAGCCTCGATTCGAACAATAAAAGTACTCGAGTTCGTACTCGTTTGAAGTACATATCCATAGCTAATTAATAAATTACATTTAATGGGACATTATATAAACGCGATAAACGGAAATAAAGAGCAAATTAAACAATAAACGCATATATTTTAGTAAATGATGTTAAATTACTGGTAATTTAATTCAAACACACTCGAAGAGTGGGGACCAT
This sequence comes from Drosophila siamana, assembly GCA_035047445.1. Lineage (NCBI taxonomy): Eukaryota > Metazoa > Arthropoda > Insecta > Diptera > Drosophilidae > Drosophila > Drosophila siamana. The sequence goes on along the minus strand of JAWNPP010000154.1, from coordinate 173,610 downwards.
AGTTACCACATACCCTACAGATGTGCCAGCCGACAGACAAATGCTTGCTTGCTTCTAACAGAACTGCAAATGAGCAAGATATCTAAATGTGATTGTGATTTGTTTATCTACGGAATGTGTGAGGCTATGTGCATCTATCATATTATTGTTGACTGTTTGAGATAGGTGGGTTTTTAAGCAAGTCTTGAGTGGCCCGATAAGAATGAACTGAAACTGATTCTGTGCAAAATTCACATGATTTATGAGTGGGCTGCATTCTATGGCGCCGGATGCTTATCTGGAGTGTCGTTTATTATCTTGACAACTTGAATACCCGATTGTCATCAACGCGTATATCAAATGAAGCAGAGAATTATAAATATGTGTTAAGTAGCACTCGTAATATGAGTATAAGTATGTGTTATTTATTACCCTTAGGCGATGCCATTGATTGCAGTTTGTTTACTATTATTTGACTTTTGCAATTGTGCAAATACATACATGCATACGTGATGAAATATGCGAGAATTAAATATTTAAACCAAACTGATAAATTGCTGAAAACATCAACAGATTTTGGTTACAACTGGTTTCTGTCTACGGCCTCGCAGAGAGTTTATTGTGTAGGGGGTATGCGATAAATATAATAATTTTGTTATTATAAGCATTAGCATTTCGATTAGAGGCTTTAAAACTCGCTACGGTGTATGCCTAGGCTGACAGAACTCACCTTTAGCTGCAGGAAACTAAAGTGAACTGTTTGAGGTTTGCGTCCAGCGTGGAAAGATCATTATTATCCACCTCAACTCAGTTCACCACTGGCAACTAAGCAGGGTGAGTGTCTTGGCTATGATAATTGTTCTCTCCATTTAAGGGTTGTTGGCAGGTTTGTGGTCAGACTAGATCCAATCAGAATACCCAGACACCACAGTGCCGCTCTAGAGCAGCTGCAATCTTTTAAGCATAATAATAATAATAACAAATATCATTGAAAACAGATGTGCAAGTCATGGCCGTTTTAGCCAATTTATTTTGTTGTTGGTCGGCGCCATGCAATGAGCAGTTTATTGATGTCTAAACTGGTACCAGGTTGCGCATGCGTGAAACACTCGCTAAACTGTACTCGTCTTAATCATGGGATTAACGCGCAAAGCTCACATATCACATGATGAAGTGCTGAAGTGGGGCAGTGAGTCAAGCGCCAACAGGTCTACAGCATACATGATAACGATGATAAAGTCGTTAATGACATAATGCCACTGGAATATGGGATCGTAAATCCATCAGTTAATTATGCGCCTCACTGTGTAATTTGCCTATCTGCGGAATTCTCTTTGTACTTCGCTCGGAATTCATCTGTCGGCGAGTCATGCTGATTAGCATGTTGTGTTGTTCACCCTTTGGACAGATCTTAACTCGATCTTTACTGCGATTCATAGTTGAATACTCTTTACAATACGTCACTTCTGTTTGCACCAGCTCTGCTACTTTACTGTGCGTCTATTTATAGTTCCTTGAGTCTGCTGGTGAGGCACGCAACTTATCAGCAAGGTCAGTTGCGACTATTTCCAAGAGCAAAGTGAGTTGGCTTTCCTCGAGATGTCAAATTTGCACTGTCGACTTCACATAATGGTGATCGCAGCTGCTATATTAGTTTTCGGTGAAGGTATTTCCTAGTCGTTTCATTGTGTAAAGCATTTTTATTGTATTTACTTAATGCAAGCTTATTTAGCAAATGAATAAGTCAGTTCTTTGGACTTTCGATCGTCAGTGGCGTTATTAATAGTCGAAATAAACAGTCGGAGATAATATTGAATTGTGCGGCGAGTCAAATTTAGTATTGCAATTAAAGATATTCAAATTATAAGATGTGCAATTGTAAAAGTAATGATTAGTTGCAGATAAGAAAAGATTTATGCAAATTTAAGAATATTTGTAATTAAAGATGACTAAGATAATTTCTTGAACATTTTGAGCTAATTAAGGATTATATTTATCATTAAGGAATATTATATAGTATTAGCATAATCCATAATTAAAGAATTATGTCAAAAATGTTAAATCAATTCTACATATTTCATATTTAACATATTTACTTCAGCTTAAATGTAATGATGATAAACTTCTTTGGGGGAAGTTTAATAATGCTATGAAAAGATGAGAAGAACTATCATCTCTTAGAATACGGAAAAATTTTATTGATACCCCAAAACAAAAAAAGAATCTCTTAGAATAGGAAGACAAAAAGGTAGAAAATAAGTAAACAAAAGCATTGGGCCTTCCCATTAACATATCAACTCTATTTTGATAGTGTTAATTTCCTAAAGGACAGTCTTCACCAGTAGCATTGTCTTATAAAGCACAATATATGGCCTGCTGTCAGTGGGAATGACAGTAATACGATTTGTGTGTTAAAATCCTGCTGCACATGTAAATTTCAATTCGAATCGAAGCGGAAATGATCAAACGCCTCATTACGCATCAGTTTTAGTTTCCGCTCCCGTGTTGAGTTCTACTTGTTGTAAGCATTGGGTTCCTTTTTATTTCAATAATAATAATGGAAATACAAAAGTCGATTTCTGGGCTCTGTTGTGGACATTGTTGACAAACAGCTCGTAAATTACTCGCTCATTTTTCAGGCATTTAATGAGCGTAGCCTCGAGAGGAGGGAGCGCAGGGTTTTCCACCTTTGTGCGGTGCAACGGTTTGTCATGGTCATTCCCCGCTCTGGCCTCTATGTCGCTCACAGTGTCCGTCGCAGTCGCAGTCTCAGTGCCCCGGTTCTCGGTCTCGGTGTCGGTCTCGGTTCTGGCTCAATGCACCGCAACGGAAGTTGACGGCGAGTGGTGGCAATGAGGTCAGCGTCAGTGAATGAGCGTTTAAAGTTGGTGACAATCCGCTCACTGGGATACGGAATATGGATCGATAATTGAATAGCATTTACCTTTTGCATAACTTCTCGCTATTGAAGTTGTGCGCCCCTTCGAGTCGGGCCCCCTTTTCAATTTCCTGTTCTCACACACAAAGTACCAAAGTGGCATAGAAGAGTGAATATAGCCAAAAGGCAAACAAATCAATATATGAATAACCCGAGCAATAGATGAAAAAGAAGCGCAAGCGATTGTGCGAGTCTCCGCTTACAGATCCTTGCCAGTGTGCATCCTTGTCTCTCTCGCTCTCTGTATGTTTGTGTGTGCGTGAATATGTACCTGTTGTTGTCTGGAGTCTGAGGCGCAAAGGCAGACACCGCAAAATAACACAGCAGACTCACAGTCGCAGCTTCGTGAGTGCCTTTTGCGAGGGGTGCCTAACCGTTTCCGTTTAGCAAAGAAAACAATAACAATGAGAGATTTTTCAAGCAGATACCGAGGGGCTCCTTTACCCATCCACATGGGCAACGAAGCGGCATCGGTTGCGACCGGAAAAGCGCATTTAACGCGATTTGATGGTTTACAAATTGGCTTAAACAGCTATCTCCGGCAGCGGCAACAACTGACGGCATTTCCTTGTATCCTTTTCTATTCTCATTCCCCCTTTCCATTGTGTTGCCTACTTTTTGCTTTTACTGTTTTTTTTTAACCGATTGAACATGTGTTCGACGGCAGGATATGCCGTGAGATGCGGCTTGTTGTGCTTGATAAGATTGTAGCAATGTATTAATAGCGCCTGGGTCCCGAAAGGAGTTTGCGTGTGTCCTTAGACAAAAGGATTCGGCATTGAATTGAATTCAGCGATGTTTGATTGATACAACACAACAGCTGCGCCTAGTTCCGTCTTGGAAATATACGCTTATCAACAGAGAAAGATGAAATTAATCCGCGCAGAGACAAAATCTATTGCCAGCTGATTGTTCAGTATTTCTGCTACTACTATATATCTATAAGAATGTATTTATATGAATAACATATATTTAATTTACACAACTTTAACTTTTCAATCAAGCAATAATTTTTAACTTACACTAGATTCTTTTCGCTTTTCAATTAAGCAATAAATTTTAAGTTTCTCTAGATTCTTTTAATTTTTCAATTAAGCTAAAGTCATGAATAGCTTAAGAATTGTAGACATTTTGTTCACTTGTGTAAACTACTGAAAATCTTGTAAATGCACAAAACAGCGTAATTTCTATGCTATTCATTTGAAAACGTTAGGATTAAACCATTTGAAATCTTAGGATTAAACCTCATTCGATTGTAATGGCAAACTTCAAAGGAATCTTAAGTATTCGCATTGTTTTCTATTTAAGTAGGTTACAGTGACGCAAAGCCATTTTTTCTTAAAATAGTTTTCTATTTCGTAATGCAATGAATAAACACTTGCTCACCAAATGAATTGCAACTTATATGTATTCTGCTTAACTAACTACTCTACCTGCTAGTTAATGTAATTACTTCAATAGCCTCAGCTTTGTATTTAAAGTAAGTATTTGAGGAATTCGGCTCCTCATTCGTTGGCTTTACATATTTATTGTTGTTTAATTGATTAAACTATTAAGCTATGCAGATCATCGAGTGTTGTTTTAAATTCCAGTTTTCCGGTTCAAAGAACTATTTCCATTCAACTTCCGAATAGCGTCTGCCAGCGGGGCTATCTTAATTCTCGATCTATGCAGACAACTTGAATCAAGTTTGTAGACAAGTTTTGCTGGCAGTTCACCTTGCCACATGCAACCAGCCACCTGCCACTTGGCCGCTTGTGGCGTGGCGGCAATCTTTAGTCGGTGTTGAACAATCAATCATAATTGTTTTTCAGTTTGTCAACAAAACTTGCGGCATGCAGGAGAAGCAGAAGGAAAAGCAGGAGCTGAAGTTGAAGCAATCGCTTGCGTTGCACACACAATTTTATCGCAATGCGAGCAGACAGCGTGCCACGCCCCCCCGCCCACTGGCAGCTAGAGTGACGCCCTAAGTCCTAACAAAAGCGGTTGACTTTGCCGCCGTTAGATGTGGCATGTTGCAGCGCTGAATGTTGCTCGTTTCGCGTTGCATAAACTTGCACAAAAAGCGCGCCAAGGGAGACAGCGACAGCTGATAAGGCGCTGAAACGGAAGTACATTCACTGACACACACACACACACACAGACACACAACAAGCTGTAGGTGTGTGTGTGTATGTGTGACAATATGGCGTCGTCAAACGTGTGACAAATAAAAACACAACCAAGAGACTGTTGAGAACTTTGCCGTGGGGTGCGTGGGCTGTGGCAAGAGCAAGATAGAAACGCAACAGTTTGTTGAAGCTGTAGGGAGCATTGGGTTTGTGGAGGGATGCAAAGGATGCAATGGAGCTGCCAGGGTGGCATATTGATGGACTCTGAAGCTCTGGGCTGTGTTGAGCTATCAATGCCGCTGCTGGAATTCCCCAGGCGAGCTCCGCGTTTGCCAGTGAAAACCGATTACGTTAGCTGGCGACTAAAGGCTGATGATATGCAAGGACATCACACACACACACACACTGCAGGCAGGGAGAAACTCTCCCCTGTATATTCTTGTATATCTGTGCAAACACAGAAGACGAACAGACCCGTTAACATATGATTGTCGTGTGTCTTGTCGTTGTCGCTGACTCTGTCTGTGTCTGTGTCTGCGTTTGTGTGCGGCGCATAAAAAGGATAAAGGATAACGAAGCGCAAATTTCAAATAATCATGAATATTACATGAGCTGCAAAGTAGACAAACGTTACACACAGGACACATTCACACTCTCACTCGCACAGAGGAAGCGAGGGACTGAGGGACTCAGGGAGCTGACTGCGAGCCTGCTGCTGTTGCTGGCTGGACGGGGATTTATATGAAAATCATTCACACCAAAAAGCCCAAATTATTTATTAATGTTCTATGCAAAATGTGTGTGCTCTGCTCAGCTCCGCACTCGCTTAGCTGCAAGTTGACAAAACTCTTAGGGACACTTTTTCCACATTCAAATTGACTTCTGTGAAGTTGAACAATCATTGAGCTGAGAAATCGATTATCAAATTTATTTACTCTGCTCCTCGAATCGCGTTCAGTGCCAAGGACATTAAGGGATGGAAGCAACAGCGGAACTCAATCGATATAGGTCTATTTATAATTTAAATAACGAAAGAAGGCATTCAAGATAGAGGCAGATAGAGAATTTGATTATTATGGCTAATCAAAGTCAACAAGAAAAGTTCTGTTCTACTTTTATGTACTTTTAAAATAAATGACTAATAGAAATGTCTTCATTTCATTCAAATCATTATTAAAAGAAAAGTATTTTAGCAAAAGTATTCAGTCTGTAGATTTGGCAAGAATTTAATATAAAATGAACTATCTCGACGCGTTTCGCGTTTCGAAGCCCCTAAGATAAGTTGCCATTTCCAGCAGCGCGTTGCTAGGCAATGTTTGTGAATGATATAACAAACTAGTGAACGTTCTGTTATTGCAATACAGCTTCGCTGTGGTGACGTCATAAAGGAATCGCAAAGCAAAGGCAAAGGCAAAAGCCAGTTGACTGATAGTGTGAGCCCCCGAAAGGAATCAAAAGAGAGAAGCCGGCAATGAGCTTGCAATAATGTGATAAGCGCAGCGGAAATGAAAACAAGCGCAAGCGAGCGTTGACGATGAATGGATGGGCATGACAACAACGTACAACGTACAACTACAACGACAACGACAACAGCAAAAGCACCAACAACAGCAATATGAACACAACAATAACAAAGGGAGAACGACAACAAGCTGCGGCGCCCACAACAAAGCGTCAGACACTTAAAAGTCAACGTCGAGCGACGCGCAATAAAAGTAAAATTGCCATCGGAGTCTTATTGCAGTCTCATTGGAGTTGAACTGCCGCATCGCCCAACTCCAGTGCACTTTCCCAACTCTCTGCGCATACGCAGTCAACTACATACTCCCCACTCCCCAGTTCACCACATCAGAGGTATGAGTGTTTGTGTGTGTGTGTGGCGCATTTTGCTTCAATTATTTTTATTGGCTCGGCGCAAAAATTTATGTTGCATACTTCTCAGCGCTGCTGGCTTGGCGTGGCGTTAATTTCGTTATGGCAAAATGCAATGGCTTGACGTGTGAGTGTGAGTGTGAGAGTGCCTCTGTGTGGCATGTGTGCGTGCTGTGGGGTGGGGGCATGTACGGGGACGGAAGGGGAAGACAAGTGAGCGCCAACGCGGCGCCATGGCCCCACAGTGAAGCGGAATATTGAAAAGTTCTCGAGTATCTTAATTAAAGGTTAAGTGTGCGCCTTTTGAAAGCGCGAATTATGGTAATTTACGTTGAAAGCCAGCCAAGTGGGCGTGCCAAATGTGGGCGGACTGTACGAGCAGGGCAAAGAAAGCATTTTAATAAGTGAGTACAGCCAGTGAGCGAGTGAGTGAATGAGTGAGTGAGTGCACTTCGTTGAGTGAAACTCGGCAGCTGATTCGCATTTAAAACTCTCGAACTTATCAAACTGTTAAGTGCGCTGTAGTTTAATAGGTATTGAAGATGTTGCACATACTTGTGGCGTACTTTACAATTTAATAATTTCCAATTACTTTAACTTTTACAAGTATAAAAGTTGTATTACTCTAGGTATTTCAGTTAGCTACTCAAAATAATTTATTATATTGAAAGCATTATACTTTGTGTATTGACAGCGTGGCTTTATATAAAATAATTGGGCATCCATGCACAAAGACTTTAACCAATAAATAGTATTTAGGCTATCAACTCAATTTGTATCCCAAAGAGATATCAGAATTATGGTACGAAAAAGTTGAATATATCATTGTGAAATTTGGCTTTCGAATGCTATCAAAAGCTATTCAGTGTCATTGGATGTCTGCGAATAATTAAAACATTACAGAAAGCTATCGCAAGAACTGTTTAAAATGCGATATGGCTGTGAGAATTTATGCATGGTGCATTTTAAATGACACAATTCAGTTGACGATATACATAATAGCAACAAGCATCAATGCATGCATTTAATATAATTAATTATAATAAATGACACTACAAAACGAGACCAGAGCAATTTGCATTTATTTATCTGGGCACAGCGAAAGCAATTAAATGCAACTTAATCAAATTGCATAATGTCAACTTCAAATGCAGCGCCCAAACTCCGGGCGAGCTGAAAACCAATTGACCTCAATACAAGTGCAACAGCGAATAACTATGAATAACCATGGATCTCCGTCTCTCTGCTGGCAGACAATCAATAAAAATTACCCACAATCAGCAGGCAAACGTGTGAAATGTCTGACGACCTCTACTTTTGTCGCTTCTCTTTCGCTTTATCTCCTTCAACTTCTGCTTCGTGTTGCTCTGTTTCTTCGCTGCTCACTGTCAGAATGGACAGCGTTAATAAAAAATGTAAATTTTATGCACAATTTGACAAAAAATGTTGTACAATTAATACAAATTAGACGAAATGTCGAAGCTCAAGCTCACTCACAGATCGAAGAGGAAACAGGAGATAGACACACAGAGAGAGAATGAGAGAGAGAGAGAGAGAGAGAGAGAGAGAGAGAGAGAGAGAGAGAGAGAGAGAAAAAAAACGAGAGGGATTAGGATGAACTGAAATGAAGCAAATAAACCTATTCAAATGTTTCAACAGTGAAATCAATGTTGTTTGAGTATCAGGAATCGCAAAATAAATTGAAGTTGACGACAAAGTGTTGGGATTAGCAATTTCAAATTTAAACATTGCTGTTGAATCAAATATTCCTTTGACTCGAAACTAAGTTATCTGTTGGTAATTGAAGTCCAATTTGAGCAAGATTATAGTTTCAAATTTAAGTAATCAATGAAGGCTCGTTTTTTGTTCACAAATTTAAGAATATTTATTGACACAAATACAAGACACGTTATAAGCGCCGAGGAGTCCTTTTTAAAACCTACAAAACATTAAATTTATACATTCGACCCCCTTCTCTTGAATGCCACTTCTTAGTTGCGGATACACAACTTTCGAGCTAAGGAGGCGGCAAATCCAATATTATGTCGGGCCAAATTGCAAGCTCACGTATAGAACGCGCTGTCTGATGGCTGTGAGCGATATTTTCAATGCGCTGTCGGTAAAAATTACGCACATTTAGTTAAGTCCCCGGTCCGATGATGTTTTCAGCGAGTAACTTGGCCAACGATGCCAGCGGCAGGACATGAATATTTTAAAAATTCGCAATGCTCTCTCAACGCGTTGCTGTACGTGGGCAGCTCCACAGTTCCACAGCTGAGCAGCTGTAGATGCTGCAGGCGGATATGCGCAGGAGACACGCAGAATGAATAATTTAAGGCTGGCGGCATGGGAAGATGGCGGTGGAGTTTGCCGGTGAGGGGGAGAGAGTTCGGGACTGTGGGTTGGAATATGGAAGACCAAGGCGCCGGCCGACTCTTGGCGTCATCAAATAAATGCCAAATGAGCAATCAAAGTGCCATGAAGGACTAACTAAGCTGCCGCTGTTCCTAACGCCACCCAATCCGCCATTCCGCCAAGTCTCCAATCTCCAATTCGACGGTGATGAGTGCCCCGTAAAAAATGATGTACACGAATAAACAAGCGTGGCGCAAGTGGGGGAAGTGGGAAGCAAGACCAATGAAGCGCATAAACAGCAAATAAAGCTGTGAATATTTTTCCATTATAAATAAAAAGAAAAGCAAATTTAAAAGTGTCTGTGAATCAAAGTGGAACACAGAAAGAGAAGAACGATTGCCTCAGATACCCTAGACGTATGAGTAATATTTCGGAAAGACAATTTGGAGTCCAGCAGAATTAAATGTGGAACCTGGATGGTTTAAATGTAAATAAAAACGTAATATACATATATCTTGTAAAATTGTAATACATATTCAAAGTATAAACATATAACATTGAAGTCTTAATTGCCTTCAATAATTACTATTGAGGCTTTGAGGATTAGCATACCTCAGCAATCTTTTAGCTTTATTTGGTGGGTATGCGCTCAACTGAATTATAGATTAAATTGAGAAACTAAAGAGAAGCAAGCACTTGGCAAGCGACAGACCATTTGCAATGTGCGAATCTTCTTTGGCATTGTGTGCGGCAGAGAGACAAAAACTTATTATACGCCAAAGCTGCATCAGCTGTGCCCCGAAAGAGGACGACAGAGAGAGAGAGAGAGAGACGTGAAGCGGCATAAGGGAAAGCGCTAGAAGCGAGAGACTCAAGGGTGCACTCAGTTATTGTCTCAGCCATATTGTCGATATGTAAGTAATTGGTATGTACAACTGCGCCTGCTGCTCGGTTTGCCAGGAGCTGCGAGAAATGCGGTTATGAATTTCTGAGCAGAGCTGTGCAGTTGATACCCCCACCTAGGGGAATGAGGGACGTGGCTGGGGGGGGGGGGGGGGGGGAAAGGTATTGCTGCAATTGCTGCACAGAAGTTTTATTAAAAACTTGTGCAGCACCGAGTTGTGTCGAAGTCGATGCAGCGAGCGCTGATATATAATATAAAAGGCTAAATAAAATGAGAAAGTTTCATAAAACATTTGTGACTTTCGCAATTTTTTATGGCTGCAACTTAAAGTTTCGCCGTCGTTCTCACTCACTCAACCAGTGGCCGTCTCGCTCTAGCGTGCTCCACTTCGCTTTAAAGGCTATTAACTTGGGCCACGTTTTTGTTGGGGTTTGCTAAAGTCGGAAAGTGCAAGAATTTATCGCATGACACACTGAGGCGGGTCTTATGTAGTTATCGAAATGGGCCAATGCGCTCAAGTGCATGCATTGAATGGCACAGCATCGAGATGGGGATAGCGATGGGGCTACCGATGGGAGGACGGCAAATCGATTACTTACGAGCTTTCAGCTGAGTGCTTACGGTTTACGGTTTATATTGCCAGCGCAATCGCCGCATCACAATAACGTTTCATGATTTGCCGTTGTTGTTGCCGTTGTTGATAACATTGTTGGCCCATCTTAAATAAAAGTGCTGCATTGTGATTTCTGATATCGATAACAGTGATAACTTTTCCACTTTAATTTAAATATTCAAATTTACTGTTAATACATGCTATAAACTATACACAACGTTTCCATTTAAAATGTGGTAATAATCTAAAGTTTTACCAAAAATATGCAAAACTAAATTTTAATTATAATTGCATCGGCTCGTTGGGTTGGCCTAACCATAGTTTGGCTTTTAAGGCATCATAACTTATTATCCGCATAACTCAATGCAAAATTTGCATTTGCTCCAAAAAATGTATCGATTCAGTTGTGCACAAAAGGCAAGTCAGCAGGCAACTGCATCTAACTGCAACATGGCAACATGAAGGTCGAGGAATGCCACAACTGAAAGCCACTTAAAGCCACAATTCGAGAAATCCCAGCAGCCATTGGCCATAGATAGGTTATAGCCCCGGCTGTAGTCGTAGCCACTGGGCCAAATAAATTTGCAAACAAATTTTGTGTTATCGATATGAACGTCTAATGACCCATTGACTGCTGATGCCGATGCTCGGCAGAGTATTGGCCTAATGAAACCCAATATCTTTGAGAATTTAAGGGGTAATGCACACTGTACATTGCACATTGCACATTGCATGCTCAAAATTGCTGCAAACTGCACAAGTTGCAACCGATAACTGCATGGGGCTTTTGATTGTTTGTGATGTTCGTGGAGAGGCGTTTATCTGTGTGTGTGTGTGATTGTGTTCGTGGCTTTGGAAGGCGTTCATAAACTCAAAATGATGCCAAAAATATGGGCAATTGATGTCTATGGCTGAACGTGTGCATCTAACGCTCGTTGACTTGGCCAAAAGCCAATTTCAGTCAAAACGCATGCCAAATTTGCCAATAACAAAACCGAAACGAGATACGAAAAATGGCTAAATATTTTATGATATCGATGAGGCAAGTATCCCGTACACACCCAAAGTCCTGCTTCTTCTGTTTTCTATCTCTGGTGACCCAACAACAAATTGCAGTCGCTGCAGAAGCCATTTGCATGAGTCTCCAGTGCTGTCGAGCAACAACGAACAAACAACACACAAAAGGAAAGTAGTTCAGCAGAGGCAGTCGAACGCATTGACAGCCCATACAAATGTGCGCTCGCTCAGCTCAGCTCGCACTTCGCACTCGCATGCCCTAACCATGACCCTAGCCAAACGTGTTTGCCAAGACCCCAGAGAAATTTCACTTTGTTTAACAATCGCACATTTCGTATATTTGCCAAGTGCTTCCCAGCGGAGTATAAAGTTCCACTCGCTGAATGCAAACTGATGACTCTTAACTTCAAACTTTCCACACTATATGCTCTATAACCGTATGATGAACTTTCCTGATTAAATTTGCAAGGTATTTGTGCCAAAAGTTCTATATAACCCACTCACATCAACTGTTTCAAACTAGATCTAAATTCACCCTTGTTTTTTATTCACCTAAATTCCATAGCGCTCAGTAAGTGCATTCAAAATTCGTTGGAATTTCTTGTAATTTTTTGCTTATTGTTGCCGTTTTGTGTTTTTGAAATATGACTGCATTGTCGCAAAGGAGGGAGAGCTGTGTGTGTATGTGTGCAAGACGAAGCAAATGAGATAAAGTTTCATTGTCTTTGTTGTTGTCACAGCAGCGCCATTTCTCAGCAGCGCCAAAAAGTATGCCATGCTTTTTGCGCTTGCTTCGTTACCCACTAAAAGCTCTCGTGCATTAAAACTCACCTGTATGAAGGTCGCTCAGTTCGTCGACGGCATTGACGGAGCTGCTGCTGGCCGCGCCGCTCTCCACACCACTGAGCGAGATGCTGGCACGTTTCTTCCCCCGCCAGACGCTGATGCCAAAGCACTCGGCACAGCAGCAGAAAACAAAGCCCAATATGAGGAGCACCCAGGCGGCGACCATTAGGACAATGGTCGATGTGGAACGATAGCTGTAATTCTCCTCTAAAAGTACCACAAAGTTTTCGTTACTGTGATTGTTGCTGGCATTGTATTCACCATTGTGGCTGTAGTTGTTGTCGATGTTTATTACTGTTAACAGTGTTTGGTTGATAGTCGATATCGACATTGGCGAACGCCATATGGAAGAGCGGTTGCAATTTAATCAGACGCATAAGTGTTAAGTTGGACATGTTGGTGGGATAGCATTTGTTCCCTCACTCACTCACACACTCATTGAATCACTTAATCAATCACGACGCCACTTGTTCTATAACGCAATTTACTTGTAATACGCGCCTTGCAGAAATACTGACGAAACGTGACTAGTTCCAACACAGCACAACAGAATTCAACTCAAAATAAAACCCGACGCGACGCGAGACGGCTCTCGACAACTGTCAACCGGGCGTCTGCGACTCGACGTGCAACTGGCTTATTATCTGGAGCGTTGCTTTAACCACTGCTATAGCTACTGCTGCTACGACGTCGCGACGTTTCGTTTGTTTGTGTGTGAAATTTGAACAACAACAACAGCGACAGCTACAGCAATATTAAGCAGTATTGTAGATGTTGACAGCCGCAGAAAATTTTACTTTTGGCTCGCAATCTTTATTATCACACATGTGTATTTAAGCAGATAGATCGACTGGCAAACAGACGAACAGCCAGGCTGACAGACAGACAAACAACACATGTACATGTGTTACTCTCTCTCTCTCTCTCTCTTTCGTTGCCTCTATATCTAATTAAGTTTAGTTTACTTGCGAGAACGCTAAATTTTTTGTTTACTTTTATTGTGGTGTGGTGATTAAAGCAGACCAGCGTTTAGCTCACTGCCTGCTTGTGGTGAGTTATCGAGGTGTTTTGTGAACGGTGCTTTACACCTGCAACTGCAAAATGCATGCAAATCCAGAATGTGGTGAGTTCTAGTTTTTACAGAGAGTGAGAGTACGTATGGCACTTGACTGATAAGCCAACCAGCAGGCTTCAGCTTTAAGTTTGAGATGAGTTTCGTCAAAGAATGAGAGTGAGAGCTTAAGGTGGCTTGAAATATATCACAACTTATCCAAATTAGCGACAATAACTCGCTGGCGTGTGATATTATTGGAGAACCGTCAATAGAAATGCCGAAACTCAGGAAAGTTCCATAATACAAAACTACTTATGTCAATAACGTGATATTCTCGACAGCGACTAAAAATAAATAAGCTTGATTTGATTCAATTAATTTCACAATGAATTGATTAATGCCGATGACAAATCTATTTTAATTGATTTTGTACATTTACGCAACGGTGCCGAATTGTTTAAATTAATTCCTCAACGTCTGAGGACTTTGACAATGTTAGCACAGCTCAGTTGACCGCATTCCACCAAAGATACTGTAAATGCATAATGGATTAATCTGCCGTTGTATTTATGATTAATTTGTAACTTACATTCACAGGCGGCGCGTTCCAGTTGACAACGTGTGATGTTCTTCCATCTTCTATCTCTTCTTCGTCATTCTGCATTCAAGTATTTTGTGACATCATCTTCAATGCCAATTCTCACGGCATTTCTCTCACAGACACGAGTTAATTGCTCACAGGTCCTGCGATTCGCCTGGACTTGTAACAAGGACAAGGAGCAGATGACTGGTGAAGAAAGAAAATCCATTATGATCAGGGAGAGGAATTTTAGGAAAGGCTTACCCAAGAGAAGCACAAACATCGACATAATTGCAATGAGTTGGAACTCGACTACTTCTCTAGTTAATCTTTGCCAAAATACCGGGAATTTATACTCCAGAATCAAGTAAAGGAAGTGATTGGATGGTATTGTTCTGATGCCAACTGTGGACTCGACTTATATAATTTCGACAATGGATTTAATTCAGATGTTTTTGAGACATAAAAAGTCAAAAGATTGTTTCGTAACAGCAGCTGTTGGTTGACTTGATTTGTTAACATTTTCTGAGCTATATAAGCACGACCCTCTGCTGAATTTAGTATCATTAATCGATTACTTCTATTCGAAATGCATATCCTAAACATTGTCGCCTTCTGTTTAATCATCTGCTCTGCGCAGATCAGCGCCCAGAACATTGATTGTGATAGAATCTACAAGAGCTGTACGGACTGTGCAAGGACTGTTCCCCAGCGAAATGAACTGAACCACAAGGACAACTGCCCCAAGGCTGTGGAGAAACGCTGGGTGTGGCGCAATCTCTCGCAATGCGAGATTCAACGGCTATACTGTCAACGTAAGTTAATCGAAACTAATCTAAATATTAGAAAAAGTATTTCATAACATATATGCTTAGATCCTGATAAGCGCTTTACTTGTGATACCATTGCCGAGTTGGCAAAAATGAGGCGCAGGCGATTGCCTCGTTGTATTACTTGTGGTCCTACTCGCCGGCCCACACGTCGGCAAACTCGACGACCCACTCGTCGCACCACACGTCGTACTACGCGACGCGCTACTCGACGCACCACTCGTCGCACCACACGTCGTACTACTCGACGCACCACTCGACGCACCACACGTAGACCACCCACGACCACAACCACCACGACTCGCAGGACAACCACTCGTCGAACCACTCGCAGAACTGCGCCTCGCATAACAACACGTAGATCGACTCGCAAGCCTTTTAGGCCATAAATTGGTTGCAATTCGAGTTGCTGATGAATGTTTACCCAAATAAACAAGACCTCCAATTACAAATATCTATAATTAATAAAAATACATATCTAAATTGATTGATAAATATACCGATTTCAGGAAGCACAAGGAGCATATGACTATAGATGAAACTATTTTAATTCTTGTACATAGTGTTAGAGGAAATTTATGGAAAGCTTACTAAAAAGCAACACAAGTTTTGACATAATTACTAAGGGTTGGAACCCAAGAGCTTATTTAGTTCATTTCTTTCAATATGCCAGGTATTTATAGTTCAACATCAAGTTAAGGAAGTGATTTATTGGTATTGTTTTAATGCCAGCTGTGGACTCCAGTTATGCATGATTGACAATGGACTTAATTCAGCTATTTTTGATGCATAATAATACCAAGAGATTGTCTTTAAACATCTGTTATTAGTTGACCTGAATTTATAATATTTTCTGGGCTATATAAACACGTCCTTCTGTTGACGTTAGTGTCTTTAATCGATCACTCTTAATCGAAATGTATATCCTGAGCATTGTCGTCTTTTGCTTGATTGTCTGTTGTGCGCAGATCAGCGCCCAGAATATTGATTGCGATAAGATCTACAAGAGCTGTACGGACTGTACGAGGACTGTTCCCCACCGAGTTGAATTGAACAACAAGGATAACTGCCCCAAGGAGGTGGAAAGGCACTGGGAGTGGCGCAATCTCACCCAATGCGAAATTCAACGTTTGTATTGTCAAAGTAAGTTCATCTTCTCAGTTTGGCAGATATAATAAATAATATTAACTTTTACGTATTCAGATCCTGATAGGCGCTTTACTTGCGACACGATGGCCGAGTTGGCGAAAATGCCGCGCAGGCGGTTGACTCGTTGTAATACTTGTGACCCTACTCGACGACCCACTCGACGACCCACTCGTCGACCCACTGGGCGACCCACTGGGCGACCCACTGGGCGACCCACTGGGCGACCCACTGGGCGACCCACTGGGCGACCCACTGGGCGACCCACTGGCCGACCCACTGGGCGACCCACTCGTCGCCCCACTCGTCGACCCACTGGGCGACCCACTCGTCGCCCCACTCGTCGCCCCACTCGTCGAACTACTCGCCGGACTACGCGCCGAACCACTCGTCGCACCACTCGTCGAACTACTCGTCGCACCACTCGTCGAAGTACACGTCGCACCACCACAGTTATACCAACCACCACTACAACTACAACGACTCAATGGACAACCACTCGTCGAACCACTCGTAGAACGATACGTATAACTACACGACGATCCACTCGCAAGCCTTCAATTCCTTAAAATTGAAATTCAAGTTGCTGATGAATATTTACAATATCAACAATACAACAAATAAGTTTTCCATATACGAGTATAAACATTTTCAATATCCTGTAATTAATAATCAATTTTTTATAAAAGTAATTATTAGTCAATTGATTAAAAATCAAAGAGAGAAAAAAGAAATATAAAATGCATTTACTAATGTTACAAAATATGTATATATTTTAATTGATTGGTTAATTTACAGATGTTTATTTAAATAGTCAGAGTTCAAAATTCAAAGTCGTAGGACCCTTACTATGTTGGCACAGCTCAGTTGGCCGCATTCCACCAAAGATACTGTAAATGAATAATGGATTAAGCTGAGGATTTATTCGTAATTAATTTGTGACTTACATTCACAGGCGGCGCGTTCGAGTTGACAACGTGTGATGTTCTTCCATCTCCTATCTCTTCTGCGACATTCTGCATTTAAGTATTTTGTGACATCATCTTCAATGCCGATTCTCACTGCATTTCTTTCACAGACACGAGTTAATTGCTCACAGGTCCTGCGATTCGCCTGGACTTGCAACAAGTACAAGGTGCAGACGACTAGAGATGAAAGAATATTAGTTATGATAACTGACAGGAAATTTTGTAGGAGACTTACCGAAGAGCAGCACAAATTTCGACATAACAGCTCAGAGTTGGAACACAACGTATTCTATAAATGTGCAATACAAAAATACGGGGTATTTATAGTCCAGAGTTGTGTTGAGGAAGTGATTTGCAGGTATTATTATATTGACAGCTGTGCGATCGGCATATATCGTCTTAACAATGGTTGCAATTCAGCTAAATGTTTGTGTATTTATAGCATAACAGCTGTGTGTTGACCTAAATCTAAAGCAGAGTGTGGACTATATAAACTCGTCTGACGACTCAACTGCTTATCAGTTATGCTTTACTCCTAGTCGAAATGCATATCCTGAACATTGTCGGCGTATGTTTAGTTATCTGCTGTGCGCAGATCAGCGCCCAGAATATCGATTGCGATAAAATCTACAAGAGCTGTACGGACTGTGCGAGGACTGTTCCCCAGCGAAATGAACTGAACCACAAGGATAACTGTCCTAAGGCGGTGGAGAGACGCTGGGTGTGGCGCGATCTCTCGCAGTGCGAGATTCAACGGCTCTACTGCCAACGTAAGTGGATGGGAAGCTTTCACTTCATTTGTGGCACATGAGTTAATAATATATTCTATATAGATCCTGACAAGCGCTTTACTTGTGACACCATCGCTGAGTTGGCCAAAATGAGACGTAGGCCCGTGGAGCGATGCATTCGCTGCACTACTCGGCGCACCACTCGCCGCACCACTCGTAGAAGACCTACGACAGGTAGAACCACACGACGAACTACTCGCAGACGGTCGACGACACGTAGAACCACACGTAGAACTACTCCAAAGTCTTCGCCTTGAGCGAAACAGAGAATGATTGTGAAACGGGGCAGCAGCTCCATCTGCGAGTGAATGTTAAACAATAGTAATAATTCAATGGAATATAAATAAACAATCAACTTCAAAATGCTTTTAATACGTTTCATGCGGCTTCTCAAGCTCAAGTGCTTTTTAAATACTTGTTACGGTTTAAGGCGCCCCAATCCCAGCCCCACTCCCGACCAAATCCATGCCCATAACGAACGATATCCTCACACCATATCGAGCCCGAACCCAATCCACTTGAGCTCACGTCATGAACATGATTATGTACTTTATGAATGTGCAGCAAGCTGAGTGGCAGAGAAAGAAATATCATCTATAAATGATACAAACTCACGAATGCTCTAACACAGGCCGATACCTAAAACATTGAATTATACTTGTGTAACTTTCGATAAATAATTTGCAGGTTTAATTTGTACTTTGAGTTACATTCTCTCCATACAAACAAGTCTCGACTTTAAGTACAATTAATATCTAGAGGTAGTCGCAATATTCCCTGCCTTATCACTTAGTGATGTTGGCCAACTGTAAATGGCCATAATGAAATGGTCCTCAGAGGGAGGTGTGTAAATGGTTTTCACAGGCTGCGACTGCGACTGCGATGACGATGGCAACTGCTCCAACTGCAATTGCTTATATAATACTCTCGTATTTGAAATTGAAAATCTTTTTGGCGCTGCACTTGAAAAATGCTTAGGGCCAGGCCATGGATGATGAACTTTATAAAACTCTTGACCACATTTGCCGCAGCTACAAGCCTCCCTTCACACTCCGGTCTCTGCCCCCCTCCTGTTAACGCTGTGCGCTGTCCTCGCCTTTGGTCAGCTAGCAACACTTTGGCCATGTCTGACCAGCTGACGGCTGTGAAGGCTGTTGAGGTCTGCGGGCAGTTTGGGGGAGCAGAGTGCGAGCATTGCACTTGACTTTAGCGCCACTTGTAAGTGTAAATTTTATTTGAGCCAACCAAGTGTTATAAATGTAGATACATATACATAGATACATATACTTATACACACATACGTCTAGATGCATATTTATCCATGCCCTATCCCATTGCTGTGTGTTGAAGTGACTGCTGGTTATTGGCGCTGCCTTCGGTCTGCTGCCCGCTGCTCGCTACAATGCTGGCTGGCAACTTGGCCATCTCTTGAGGTTGGCCTCGTGTCACTGGCAGTTAAGTGCTGATAATCGCTATTGAATTCAATTTTCAAGCAAGTAAATTTTACACACAGACAAAGTTGAGATTCAAAAGTGCAACACACTCTCTCTAATTTCGACACAGATCTCTCACTCTCTGTTTCTCCTATCGTTCGTGGAAGCTGGACGGCAGACAAAAGGCTTTGTCCTGCCCCAAGTTGCCCTCTTTGTGCTGTGGGCGTTTGTTTTTTCTACTCTTTTCCTCTACGTTTTTGTGGCTTGGCAGAGGCAAAAACTGATTTTCTTGTTGCTGCTGCTCCTGTTGCTGTTCCTGCTGTTGCTGTGGCTTGTTTTGTTGTTTTTGGCTTTGTGGTTTCTAATTTGTAAACTAGATTTGGGGCTGGACTTGGCACCGAAATATGGTTTGTTACTCATTTAATCAAAGTCCCCTAAAATGTTTTAGTTGTGCCAAGGTTTCAGAAATTTATTTTGACAAGCCCGCAGCCTCGCCTGCATTGCAATTTAACATAACTATTTAAATCTTTCATTAAGTATTTAAAAAAATGTTTTTTGTTTTTATTAAAATGCCCTTTAAATTCCATTCACAATTAAATCAAACTCCATTTGTCTCTGTAAGTCGATTATAATTACGCATAAATTATGTAACGAAATATTTATTACACACGTAATACTTATATTTAATTTCCTCCCAAAACCTCCCCCAAAGCTTTCCACTCGAAATATCTTAAATTACACATTAAACATAATATGAAGGCCAACTGTTTCAAGAATAAATTGTAATTACAATTGTTGCGGCTAAATTTTCTAGATTTTCGATTAAAATACTAACCAAGGAATTGTATAATATTTTTGTTTAAGCTAATTACATACAATCGACAACCGTCTTCATATTAAAGTGCAAAGATAATATAGGTAACTTGCTAGAGTTGCAATTTAAGAACAAAGAAGAAAATGTACGCAAATCAGTTGTGAACGCAAATGGCAATCGCTTTCATCTTATTAAAATGCATTCATTTGGAAGTAGCTTACGATACATATAAAAAACAAAATTATTAACGCATTCTTTGGGATGGGGGAGTAAGTAGAGTAGAAGAGTTATTGACGCTATTGACGCTGATTAAGATTTTACATATACACTTTATGGGGATAAAATGGAAAATGTTTTTTTTGAGTAATATGGTGGAGCCCTCTCTCCATCAGACAATAAACGGCGCGCTACTTTAATAAGGGATTTATTTGGTGGCTTAGCAAATCTCAAAATATTGCTGGAGTCTGTGTGTGTGCGTTGTGGGACCAGTAAACAAGTGTCTTCGACTTATGTATGGCGATAAATCTTGTCTGGTGCAATGAAGCTGCTGCAGACTTAGATGCCAGCATTTCTAGGAATCAGCAGCCAAGTTTGGTGCATCGTCCACGTACTTGGCATTACCATAAAACCCAGGCAGACTCACATACACTTACGACTGCAACTGAGAGAGAAAGGGAAAGAGAGAGGGAGAGAGAGGAGGAGAGATCCTGTGGCTTCATCATCTTCACTCAGCACGCGCAGCTATGGCATCCACATTATTGTTATGGTTGGCGTCCACATGATGCATACTTGGCTCCAGTTCTTCAGCCAGCCATTGCTCTATGATAAATGTCCAAAAGGAAAGAATTTTTCACACAGAAATTGTTTTGATTTGTCTTGATGCCACTAAATAGAATTGGAATTGTGTGTGAAGTATAGAGAGAGTAAGTAATTTAAATAAGTTAAGAATTTGTGTTTTTGTTTTTCACTTGCATATAGAGTAAAATATTAATTTTGAATAAGTTATAATTTACTTTGGGTTGGCAATCGTTTTAAATTATGTTTATAAAAAGATATTTCCTTCCATATTATCCCTGTTGTAATTATAAATTCTGAGAGTTCCTGTTCACCGGATATGTTTATGGGCTAATCATTATTTTTAATTATTCTTTTGCTTAAAAATAATTACAAAAGAGCCGTTGACTGGCTGCCGAGTGGTGTCTGGAGGGCACGTTGAGTAACAACATAACTAAAATCTAAATCAATTTCTGGTGCTGCCCTTTGGCCACACGTAGCTAGCAACGTGCCACGTGCCACAACGACAACATTAACAATGCTGAGAGTAGCAGTCGAAACCAAAAAATCTCATTCCATGGCTGCAGGGGGAGGCGCGGTGACGAACGCCCCTTGGCGCAGTCGAGTCAATTACAAAAAGGAAACTGTTTCAGCGCTCCCCAAAAACAAACAAGTGATGACGTCGCCTGCGTCCCACTCGATGGCGACAACCCAATCGAGAGGAGGGGGGCAACAGACTCCCGGAAGCTGTTATAGAGTTGCTTAATATTTATCTAACATTCATAATCAGCTGACTCAGCGCTGACATGTGTCGGGCATCTTGATAAGGTGACCAAAACCCAAAAACCCCAAAACCAAATCAAACTCAATTCAAACTCGAGCCAAAACCCAAAATCCAAATCAGGCGCACTTCGAATGTGATTTTAATAAACTGCCAGTTAATAATACAATTTACAGACAAAGCAGAGCGGAGTGAGTTTAGTTTACGGAGTACTGCTGACATATTATGGTGAGACGCGTGCTGAAAGTTTTTAGTTAGGCGCGCAGCTACTGAATTTAGTTGGGTGTGAAATTTGGCAGCTCGTTACGAAACTAGTCAACAACATAATAGGAGAGGGCGCGAAAAGGTGAAAGGGGACCCAGGCTCTCTCTGGCGGGGAGCTCGGGGACTCAGGCACTCGGGCGACCCCAATCATGTAGCAGCTTGTAAAATGTGAGCGTGAAAAGAAAATTGAAAAGTTCTTCACAGTTGCAGACTTTCGAAAGGCTGTTGATTTCGAGAATTCTTGAGAAGTTGCATCAACTTGTTAGGCATCCAGGTTTGACTAGTCCTACTTTGAGTGGAACTGTGCTCGCCAAATCTAGGGGTCGACTTAAGCAGGCTTCTGAAGGCTTAAAGAACTGCAAAAACAATAGAGCTTTAAATTGTGAGGGAACAGTTGGAGATGTGTTTTTAAACGCAGCTCAAATTAGACGTAATTCTGCAAGATGTTTCCTCCAAAGAAGGGTCAAGAGAGGATATAGCCAAGCCTGGTTCTGAGGAGCTATAAGAACAATAGTTTAATTTAATGGTCGAATTAAGTTCAAGTTTGTTATAGGCTTTTGATAAGCTCCGTTTGAATGATATCCCACTGTCGAGTACTTTAATTGTTCTTCTTGTTACTTTTTACTTCTTCAATCTTATTTTTGCTCATCTCCTTCTTCATTTTCGTCTGACGCATTTAATAAAGTTTTTCATTGATGCACTTTCCAGACTAGTTTCACATTCCAATAAGTTACAAAATTCTTTAAGCACATTTTCAACATAAGTTTGCTTTAAGACGGACTTGGCCTAAACATTGCGTTCGCTAGCCATCCACCCAGAGCACAGCTGTTCGCATGCAAGCCACCCTCTTTTAGCGCCACCCACATGCTACACTCTCCCCTCCCCCCGACCACGATGTTGTGATATCCCCCCACACAATTTGAAGCGCTTCATCCGGCTCCCGGCTGGGCATAACGATGGCACGTTTTGCTGCAATCCCAATGAGGAAATGCTAATCCGCATGTAATATTCGAAAATGATATGAAAATGCCAAACCAAACAACCACCCAACGAAAACTGAGCCCAAAAAACCCATTTCGAGTCGAACTGAAGCCCGGGAGGGGGAGGGGTGAGGTTGGGAGGCGCCCAATGCCAACATTAGTCAATGTCAACATCAAAATTGCTTTGGAATTCATGCATTCATTTCGTTCACTCACACTCACCCATTCATTCATTCTTTCACTCATTCATTTGCCGCTTAAAAAACTAACGCCGCAGCATAGAAATTTTCATTTCGCTATTGAAAGTGCCAAGGGATCTAGAGCTGGGTTGTAGTCCTGCTCCAGCTCCAGCTCTGGATTTTGGTTCTTTAAATAGCTGCGCAGGGCGCTGATTAAAAGTGGCAATGTTCTGGGGTTGAGGGTTTCATTTCGGTGTCGCGTTGCAACCTTTTCCATTTGTGGTACGCAAAGGGTCGTCGTCGTCGTCCATGGGGGTTGTCATCTGGATCTGTGGCTGCTGCTGTTGCTGCACTTGTTTCTCTGTTTCCTCCTGCTGCTCGACCGAAAAATTTCGTCACAGACTTTGGCGTGAAATTTCGTAACGAATTCTCTAAACAACAACAAAAACAACAAAACAACTCGTGGCTCATTGTAATTTTTGTAATGTTGCAGAATCCGCTGCATGGGCATGACAAAAAGTACTAAGGGAGGAAGCAAGTTTGTTTTTGTTTAAAAATTATTATTAGAAATTCAGTTGGTTGTTTTGTATTACGAGCATTCGCGTGATGGGTTATCAGGGGAGCGGCGACTGCTGCTATGCGGGGGAGAGACCAAGAGAGAAAGAGAGAGAGAGAGAGAGAGGGAGCGAGAGGGGTTGCTGCGCCGCAGCTGGTGCCACGAATGTGACCGGCATTTGGCCGCAATGTGGTCGATGTTAAAGGACTCGCTACGCTCTCATCTACGTCTACGGCCCAGACGGGTCGCACTCCAAATGTGTTTGCCGAATCATGTGCTTGGAGTTTTAATATTTTCGTACAGGGCCATGGACCGCAAAGTGCAAATGCCAAGCGATTTGTTTGTCGATACGCCGCAGCTCTCTTTTTGTGGGGGTGGCATGTTTTCTTTTCCGATTTATTTCAACTATTTTTTGGCAGGCACTTTAAAAATTATGTCAAATTATGAGCTTAAATTGTTGACAGAGCCTCCGGGCTGTAGAGATTATCTAGGCGATGGAAATGAGCAGCAAATGAAGTGCGGAAGTGCTGCTGATACTATCTATATGTATATTTATTTGTCTGACTTAGATTTTAGGGTTGTTTAATATGACAACAGAATATGTATATTCAAAGCAGTTGTACCTTATGCGTATATGAATTTACTTTTAAAACTATTTAAAGCTTTAAGAACAGATCTCTTAATAAAGAAATGATTAAATGATAAATTTGTTCGAAAACTACTGAGCTTGAAATGAGAAATTGTTGTTTGCATTGTTCTTAAATTTTGTTATTTTATTCTACTTGCAAAATAAGTTCTTTTGAATTCGTTGTTATTTCTAAAACAACAAAACAATTGATTTTTTTGAGCGCCAGAACTACATCATGCATTATAATATATGTTTCAACTTGTTTGTTAATTGTCTAAGGTATGTACACAAGCATGCTCGCAGTTTTGAAGTGAAAATATAATTTATTTGAGCTGAAAGTCCATTGTCGAAAGCTGAATAAATGTTTGAAAATTTATAAGTGCTTAGAAAAGTTCTGTGCGAAAATAAAGTAATGCGTAGATTTTGCTGTTTGGCCAAAATGAAAAGTGGAAAACATTGTGATGTTATGGCGCTGGGAATCATTAAGAACGCTCAGACAATAAGTTTTTTATTACAGTGAGACAGACTTACATGAAAGCCAAACAAAGCATTTTGGCCACACAAAAGTTGAGCTTTTCGGATGCTTAAACAATTCAATGGACTGCAGTTGCTCTCTGCCACAGGCTGCCCCCTCACCCCTCCATCCCCCACACACATCTGCTGAAACGAAAACCAAACCCCATAAGCTGCAGAAGTAAGCTGAAATATTTATAATGCTGTCCAACACTTGGCTGACCACAGCAACAACAATGGGAGCGAGAGCAACAACAGTGTAGAGAATGGACAGCACATTGACCGCAGCACAAAAAAACAATAAATTGATTTTGTATCTTTGAGAACAAGTGCAGAGAGCAGCAGGCCGAGATACATCGACAGACACAGATACAGATCAGATACAGATACATTTTGGTAGTGTGTATGCACAATGTTGCAACATACGCCCCGATAATTATGAAATTTGAAGCGCAAAGTGAAACCAATAAAGAAACCCCCAAGAAATCCAATTCCAAAGAAAGCAGAAAAGGAAAAAACCAAAACGAATTTATGGCTGAACAACGCCCCGAAACAAAAACTTTAGAAACGCGACGCTTAAGAAGCAAAAACGCCCCAGCCAAATGAGGAGAAGAGAAACAAAAGCGAGCGAGCAAAGAAGGCGTGCCGGCCAACGTTTGAGTCGCAGCACAAAAGGACAACAACATATGCGAAAAGGGATAATAATTCAGGCAAACTAACAAAGGATACTCGCCAAGAACGACAACGAAAATGAAAACGAGGACGAGCCAAATAATAATAAATACTCGGGCGCGCCAGATGAACCAGAGCTGACCGCATTATTGGGCACAGTTCTTAGAGTCTTTTAGACTTGCACAAAGGACAAAGGACACCGCCGCGCACTTGTCCTGCACGAAACTAGGGGACTGCAGGATAGTGCTGGAGAGTGCAGGATTCGAGGACTTGCTAACGATGCGACACGCGCGCAGCTGGACAGCGTTGTTGTCCTTCGAGCCAAAAATTGACATTTAATGAGCCCGAGGACTACACACCTTTCTCGCTCTCTCTCTCTCTCTCTTTCTCTATGTAGCTGCGTGTTTCTGCGCTATCTGGTTTATGTAATCGCATAAATCGTGCAGCCAGCGGGAGCTGCTGCATGCCCCAGGCAAGTGCAACACCTTTTGTTATCATTCAAAGCACTTGCTTCACCTCTCTCCACCACTGGCCAGGCTCTGTTCCTCCCTCTCGCTGTCTGCCTCTGATTTTCCCACAACCGATGGTGGCTGTGCAGCCATTTGGCAAATATTACATTGGCTTACCTGGTTCTGGTTGTCGTTGTCGTTGTCGGTGTCGGTGTCGGTGTTGTGTGTGTGTGTCTGGGATTTCGATTAGCTCACATATCAAAATGGGCACGATAATTGTTTTCAAGTTCGTGGCATGTCAACAGCAGCACGTCGAGATATTGCAACGTCGATTTTCGAGTCAATTTATCTGTCTAGCCGGCGATTTAATGATTTTGTTTTGGCTACACACCCGATACGACGGGCCTGAGAAACCCATGTCAAAGCCAAGCTGATGAGATACTTCAACGCGAAAACAAAGAGAAACTATTTTGAGTGCTGACCATAGATTGTAGACTATACTCTCCATGGAATGTATACATAACTTAGTAAGTTACAAAGTGAATATTTGGACTCTGAGAATCTCCCAAATTCAAGTTGTTGAAGACTATATATACACTCGATATGAGAGAGACGACTTGCTAGCTTGCTAGCGAACTCGTAACTAGTTCTAAATAGATTGCAACTTGCTCTCAACGCTGTCCTCGTTGCTAATTGCATGTTGTCCTTTGTGGGCCGCCTTTAACATATTCAA
Source organism: Drosophila siamana (assembly GCA_035047445.1). Lineage (NCBI taxonomy): Eukaryota > Metazoa > Arthropoda > Insecta > Diptera > Drosophilidae > Drosophila > Drosophila siamana. Next base: position 146,830 of record JAWNPP010000154.1, on the reverse strand, counting down.
TGTGTAAGCAATTCAAAAGCAACTATCGTAATATCATTTGGGACATTGTCTGCATTTATAGTGCTGGCCCAAACTTTGGGCCAATAAAATGACACATTTGCCCAGTTGCTAATTGCAAGCCATAAATTAGGCCAAATGGCCAATGTCTGTTGGCTGAAAGCACAGATAAGCACCGAGAGGGGTGAGCAGAGAGAGAGAGAGAGAGAGAGAGAGAGAGAGGTAAAGAGAGAGACAGCGGTCGAGGGGAAACTGTCGTAAAACTTTAGATTGCATTAAACTGCGTGTCGAGCTGGTAGGCGCAACTATTTAATATGCGATATGCGACATGCAACAAACCAAAGGAAGGCGGCAGGATATGTAGCGGAAATCGTAGACAAAGCACTGCAAAATATTAATTATGACAGTTCACTATGCTATGCGAGCTAGTGTGTGTTTGTGTGTGTGTGTGTGTGCATTGCTTATAGACTGTGAGCCACTGCCATTGGCCAAATTTGCATTTATATTAAAAACAAACAACAAACCAGCCAACGACAACGACAACGACAACGACAACAGCAGCCACTGTCTCGAGTCGGAGCTAGAGACAGGAGTCGGAAAATCCGTATGATGACAGACGCCAAGGGCTTGCGGCATAATCAAAGACACGTCACCAACAGGCTATGACCAATTTGCAGTCACACCAACCACTCTGCACCACATCCCCCGCCCTCCCCTCCTTTGCAATTTGGCGTCGACTCTTTGGTAAAGTTGAAGCCAAAACTGATTTTGGACTGCGGTCTGCGCTTTAATTATGCCTCATATATCAGCTTAGCTCTCTTCAGCTAGTTTGGCTAAGCATAAGAATAATTTCGTTTTGATTGCAATTACAACCCCTCGCTGCTGAACGGCAGCCGACGTGGCAAGTGCACTTGAGGGTTGCGACGCTCTGAGTCACAAGTGTTGCCAATTGTTTGCAACTGTTTTGCCAGCCCAGCAACCCCAAAAAGAAGAAACAAAAACTGCCACTCTGTGGTTGCTCTGTGCAAACTACATGACCTCCACTCCACCCGCCATCTCCAGCCCCGGCGCTTTATTCTATTGTGCTCCCCTCGTCTCATCGTGGCCGTGGAAAATTATTAGATTTTATTGCACGCAACATTTTGGAATGAAATGAAAAATTTGTCGTTGTGCGGCGATTTATTGGCATTGCGTTTGCCTTTCGCCCATTCCTCATTTCACTCCCACTCATTGCTCTTGTCTCGTTTTCATATATTTTAATATTTGCAAGTGGCTTTCGGATGATTCGCCATGGACCAGCTGCCTTTACCCGAGGGCCATGGGTTTCTACCCATGGAGCACCCTGGCAAAAGGGTTACCCAAAATGCACTCGAGCGCAAATGTTTACGAAACAAAATTAGTTTGGGGATTTGCATTTGAATGTAGTCCAATTGTGACTACGTCCATAGTTCTCCACTGTTCCATGGAAAGTTCTGAGCTCTGAAATAAAAGTTGATGATGGGTTCGTTGGTTGTTCGTTGACTGACAGTTGAGCTAAATTCTGTTGAAATCTGTTTGCCATTTGCATATGTAATAAGTGAAAGGGACCGGACAACTGATAGATATGATAATCGTGCGCTTATCACAATCACAATTGCGTAACTTCAATAATAATAATCATGATAATCACAACTGAATTCGATAAGATCTCCGTGCTTCCATTGAAATTGTTCAGTCAAGACAAACTGAGTAGTTTTCTTTCGAATGATGGTCAAGAGCAAATATTATACAAGAATACTTGGGGTCGATTTTATACGAATACTGAAAGAAACTATTATTTTTTTTGGTATTTGATATACCAAAACACTTTGCATATTACGCATATAAGAAATGGACTTTGTCATGAACAAAATTGTCAAGAAAATGATCAAAGAATATTATTATGTATAAGTTGTTTCTATTATTATCATTATTGGTTTAACTTTTATATAATATTGCTAAGATAATGTGCAATTCCCCAGTTTTCGCTTCATGCTACTTTCGATAAAGTCGTTTCCTCTCCCACCATAAAATAGTGTAGCTTTAACTATCTGTAGAGCACTTAGCGTTTGACCATTTAAAATGTTGTTATGGCAATACAGAATCAAGAATATGAGATAATATATACATGAAATGTTATTTAATATGAAAGTATAGGTAATTTTTGAAATATGTCTAACATTTCCAGAAAACAATTCATGGTTTCCACCAAACTTCTGTAGTTATTGACAACATATCTTTGATGGTGAGCAGGCTATAGCTACACAACAGATGCTGGATTGATGATAATCTGACAGCGTGGTAATGGGATGAAAGATTTTCTGTCCTGCTTGTTTGCACAGTTATTTAAGATTACAAAATGGAGTCATTTGCTTTGTATAACTTAAATACCATAATAATATTAGATCCCACAATAATGCAATGCAAAGTATTATTATGTATACATTATTTCTTTTACCCTTATTTATATATTGCTAAGCTAATATGCATTTCTGAATTTTTGCTGCCTGCTGCTTTGGATAAATTGGTTTAATCAATTCCTCTTCCACAATACAATATTCCACCATAAAATATTGTATCATCTGCAACTATCTGTAGAGCACTTATCGTTTGACCATATCTCTTGTCTACACTATTAACTATCTCTAAATATGCATCTCATAAGTATCTGCCACAGCTTGAGATCATATCTCGAGTCCTTCAGAGTTCTGTGTGGTCATTCGAAGCCATCAAAACACTTTCTAACTATTGTCTTCGCGCACTTCTCTAGAAATTTGAGGGCTACTTTAAAACTCATTCAACACGCGTCTTGTTAAAGAATCTTCTCAATTTCCATAGAGTTGGGGGGAGTAACAGTTGGCGTTGGCCTAAGCATTGGGTTACAAAACTCAAACAGATGTCAAAGAGAGAAACAGAGCCAACGTAAAATAAGGAGGAGATCTGGATTTGTAGTTGGTCTTAGGACTACTTATAGTCGCTGGACAGAACGTTCGGGGGAATGGGCATTTAGCGCATCCTAACAACTGCTACATGACACCATATTATTAAATTAAATGCGGACACGCGCAACTGGCAACTGACTACAGGGCACTGGTAACTGGTAACTGGCCACCTTTGTGCAACGTGCTGTGGCAACAGATGGAGCTGGAGGCAGGCGTTAGTTGTCCGACAGAGACAGAGACGGAGACAAAGGCAAAAGTGAAGGCGAAGGCGAAGCCAAAGCCTGCTGACCATTAATTCTCGGGCATAAATGGGATTTTGCTTGGCCTGCAGCTCCAGTTGCCTCTTCTCCCGTTGCTGTTGGCTGCGTTTAACTAACAAGCCAAATGCTTGTTCCTGGAAAGGCAATCAATAGATTTGATGCAGCCGATAAGCCAAATGAATGAGTTTTAATTATGCCTCCGCTATATATTGTGTTTGCTCCTCCTGCGGATTAAGATCTGTCCACATATCATGTAACAGTTGTTGCCGTTGCAAGTGTGGGGCACGCTGCCTTGCAACCAAATCTGTGTGCGCACAGCTCGTCATATTTCAATTGGCCGGGCCGGGCGAAGTCAAAAGTCAGCTGCCCGCGAGCGAGAGCTACCTGCGGCTGGCTTCCAATTTACTTATTTGATTTCTGGATTTTCGGCCAACAGCTGCTACTTTTTGTTCGTCTTCAAATTGATGACGACAGGTTGCAGCGATCCCAGCCTGATCCTCAAAGCCAGACACGCGGACCGTAAACCCGAACTACAGGCTACAGACTACAGACTAAAGACTATAGACTGCTGTCTGCTGTCTGTGACGTTAATCGACTAAATTGTGGCAGCTGAACTGTCAGTTTTGTTAAGTGGGCTGCCTCTCAGGTACTTTAACATTGATGTATTGTGTTGGCCAAATTCAGATGATGTTGATAATGATAATGATGATGATGGTCGGCCAGCTTGCGACGCCTCTGTGACTTGGCCCAAAACTAGTTCGAGGCTCATTAAAGCCTTGATTAATGTTAGTGCAACTCATTTAGCGCTTATTGTCGCGCCTTTTAGCCAAAACATTTTATGGCCAGCACAAGTGGGTCTTCGTCGCATCGCATCGTATCGTTTTCCCCCCACTCCTTTCCCCCCTTTTCGACTACACTTGTTTTTGCTTGCTGCGATAATTAGTCTCGCTTGTTGTCATAAATTTGCGGTACATTTTGCTGAAAAGTCGCATTTAATTGCACTGATTTACAGTTTCGAGTCGCGTCCTCTGGCTTCTTCTGTCCACGCTGCTTCTGTACTCTTCGTATTTGGGCGTCTTCTTTTCGCCTTGCCCTGCCCGTAATTACGTGCCAAATTAATGAGGTTCTTGTATCTCTGGAACACATATTTCAGCTTTAATTTTATGTTCTGCTTCTCACTTTTTGCCATTCGTCGTATTTCGGATGCAGCTGCAAATTTTTGCAGCGAATTGAGAGCATCATCTTTGTCTTAGATCTTGACTTTGAAACATTAAGGCAGATGAATTTTGAAGCCGAAGCGGGGCAGAGGGCGGTCTGGCAGACAGCAAATTAATTGGGTAGTAGAACGGGATCATAACAGCAAAAAAAATACACTTGCTACGATGAGAAATGAGTCCGTAATTTCGTTGTAATTTGTGAATCGATCGTTTCATTTGCAGCTAGAAAATATGGTATAGTAAAATTAATTTATTTTATATGAAGCCTTAATTTCTGATCTACTGTATCTAAAATAGCTATAAAACTATATAGATACACAACTTTAGTTTTAACTGTCGAGGTACAAAAAAAAAAAGCTTATGAGTTTAAATGAATAAAAAAAAATGTTTCTATTGCTGCTATTAGAACTTTGTGATTTATTCTCATTCTCAAGGCATAAATTCAAGCCTCAAAGTTGACAGACAAAGAGATGTCTTCTCTTCTACATGCCACATCTCCACAAAGGCATTAAGCTATGGGATCTTAACTGTCAGTTTCTCAGTCTAAACGGAACAATTAGAACTACAAATACATGAGGACTTGGAGATGGACATCGACTACGACTGCGACTTGTGCATGTGAAATCAACCGCTCGTCAATGAAGTTTACCCCTCAATGGAATAATTGAAACTCATCATGTTTTATTGGGTCCGTTTGTAAGGTGTCGGACTGTGGCATCATTAATGCCCTTATCACGTATTTCAATGGGACAAAAGCACACCTCCCCCTGACTGTCATTCAGTCCGCCTCCCTCCGTCCCCCATCCCCACTCTCTACGCACAGCAAGCACACCTCAAACTCCTTGGATGGATTATGGGATTTGTCTTAAAATTGCCACCCTTAATTACTTGTAAGCTGGCCAACCTCCCTGCGCATCGATTGGGTTCACTGGGCAGTTTGACTTTGCAATTTTTACCCCCCCAGGCTCCTGCTGCACTGCCACCCTCCCCCACACTCGTGGGTTGAAGACGGGACCCCAGTGGTCCAGTATTCCAGCTGTATCGTTGATTAAATTGATGATGTTTGATGACTTCTGTGTGCTGATTTCGTCTTAGATTCCGCCTTCGTCTTTTGCCAATGGTCAAGGACCACATATGGTGCACACATGTGCCGCTTCTGCCACCCCCCGCTCATTACACTGCATTGGACATGCATCAAGACGCCCCCCGCCTCCACGCCTCCATCATTCCCCGGGGGAAGCGGAGGCAAGTCGCTTGACTAGATGACTAGATGGAAGGCGGCATTCTTCTGAGAACGAACTTGAGACTGACCTTAATTAATCTTGTGTGCTACAAGTTGCATGCCACTGCTGCAGCCTGTGTGTAACCTTGCAACCTGCAACGCGCTACGTGCAACATGCACTGTGGCCAATGCTGATTAATGCGAGGCGCAACTTGCAGCGTGACTAGGCGTTATTTCTTGTAATACGCCGCCGACCTGGGAAATGAGTTGCATGAGTCGCCACAATTCGGGGCGTGCTATCAACTAATTGCGCGGCTTTGTGCAGCAACGAATATACGAATAATATAGGCTCAAACTTATCAAAGAGACGCAGTCAGAGGAATGCTGAACGCGCTTCCGCTCGCCTCCTGTTGCTGCCACTTCCTCTGCTCAATGCAAATATATCCAGCGCGCACTCGACATTAAATGGACAGAGATGCAGGTCTTTGACTCTTGTGCTGGTGACAAATGCCTCCAGGGTGTAATAGAGAGACATGTAATGAAAGTGCGAATGAAATTCTCATCTTTTTCTTTTTTGTACTAGAGGTGTAAGCGGAAAGTTCAGATAGAATTTAACCCCAAGCGCATATTTATAGCACGTTCCACAGTCCATGCTGCCAATTTCCGCCCCTTCCAAAAAAAAGCTTACGTAAAACAAATACATGTGTAACCAGTCAAAGACTCTTCTATATATGTGTGTGTGGGCGTAATTGTGGGCGTGAGTGGGTGTCTGTGTCTGTGCCTGTGTGTGGGAGTCTGTACCCTTGACTGCCATGCTGAAAATGACCTAAGGTAAAAAGAGATTTGCTGTTGCTTTCGCTTTTGTTGTTGCCGTTGCTAGCTCGCTCAGATTCTGCATTTGGGGGCGACAACCAGAGCACTTGTGTGGGAGTTGCAAGAGTTTCATTTCGTTGAAGGTTGTTGGCCTCGGGGCACAGATTCGATTCGCAATGATATGCCAATGATAAGCAGATGATGCACAGCTTTTCTTTTGGGTTAGTGCAATTCCTATTCCGCCTCCATAATTGAGGCATTTTTAACATAGTCTGAACTATCATGAGTACTTTTAATTTCATCTACTCGCTCAATCATTTTATTTATAGCCTTTTATGCGTTATTGTCTACAACATTCCAATTACAACCGCTGACCAGAATAATGCATTCTTTTTGAGGAATTTTTCCCAACTGCTTATGCTTGCGATGTGGGAAGTAAGCACAGATCATCAGCTATTAATTAATTTCAGTTGGAGCACAATTATATTCCACAACACATTCTTCGGTTGCTTCGCGTAAACCGAGGGCGGCGAACCCAACCAACTCTTTGCAGTTTTACCCCAAGCAAAGTTGTGCATTTCATTGTGAACTTGTTGTGGTAAATCTGCCTCTAAGCTGGCTTCGGCCCTAACCCAAGCGCATAGTTATTTCCACCCTTTTTTCGGGTTGACAGATCGGCTAACCACTTCAACCGTAGCCGCTGTCAGCTCAAACAAGAGCACGAGCTGGAGAGCTCAAACCCGAGAAACTATAACAATAAGGAGCGGAAATTAAAGTGTGAAAACCGGCAGGAAGTTGACTTGATTACAAGAGAGTGAGAGTGACAGAGTGTGAATGTGTCTATGAGTGTGTGTGTCTGTATGGTGGGTATAATGTGGCAGTATATGTCTGGCATATAGAAAAGTTTACAATGTATTTCATTGGCTCAACTGTCAACGGTTGGAGAGTAGAGACAGTAGACACGAGATAGGAGACAGGAGACAGGAGACAGGACACAGCTAAAGGCCACAGAAGGCGATGCCTGTGATTGAATGTTAAACATTTAATTTAAACTTGCATCACACCACACACACACTATCACACGCACACACACACGCACATCTGCAGAGAGACAGCTCAGATTGGGACTCGGCAGGGCGTAATTTATGCACGTACATCAATTCGAATGCATCTAATTTGGTAAACAGGCAGCTACTCATCGTCATCAGCATCGGCAGCGTCACACCTGCATGGCAACTATCCTCGTCTTGCCATCATCCCCGCTCCCTCCCCTCCGGCAAGTGATGGAGCGACGACTTGGCTTAAAATAGTTTGCATTTGTTTTCGTTGTACTTAGCTGCTACTGCTGCTGCTGCAACATGTGGCATTGGCATTGCTGCCACTAAGTAGCCTGTCTGCCCCAGCATCTGTGTCTCGCTCTGTGTCTGCCACACTCTCTGGCTGTGCCGCAAACTCCGGGGAGTTCGTTGCGCTCCGTTTGCGTACATGCAGCTCATTTAGTTGACATTTATTAACGTCACATTGCGCGCAATGTTTGACAATTAATTAGACCAAAGATATGGCAGACAATATCTCTCCCTCTGCCTATCACAATATCTCGGCCAGCCCTGAGCTCCAATCACTCATTAGCTGCTTAAATAAACTTTAAATTTAGCTCAAGAGACTCATTTGAAGTGCCACTAATTCATTTCTCGTTTGCCCCAATGCCAATGAATCTCTATACGAAACTAACTCCAAAATATACGAAGTAGTGAAGCTAAAAGCACTAAGAATATTATTGTAGGGAAATTAACAAATAGTAATCAAGTTTGAAACATTTAGAAAGTAAGTGATCAACTAATAAATTTGAACTTTTTGGGTTTTGCAGTTTTCATCATGAAAAATTTATTTGTTCCTAATCAAATCCTTTTATTTCTCCACTTAAGAATCCGCTTTACAACTCTTGTCTTTCTCGAATCGTAATCTCTTATTTAAACCCCTATTATGACAGCATCTTCCCCTATAAGCTTTCGCTTACATTTCTCAGGGCTAAGCCCTTGTTTAGTTTCAATGGATCCCATACTATATCAATCGATATTTGGAACGATATTGTCGCATTGCTTTTAAAATGAGCTGTAATTTTAATCTGCTAATTCAACAATCATTCAATTTCAAATTCCCACTTAAGATATGACTCCCAACTTGAGTGTGTTTTTTTCTACAATTGACAGCCACACGAATGGGGCAATGAGAACTGACCAAATCACAGCAATTTTCTAAGTAAACATTTCTTGTTCCGTCTCGCTCGCACGATTTTTTTGCGCATCCCGTCTTACACACATAGTGTGCGTGTGTAGGAATATCGAGCAAAAAGCGCCAGGATTTTTATTTATAAAACACTTGAAAAAAAGCTGAACAGAACACACAGTTTGGATTTTTCTTTGCATTCTTTTTTTCTTGGTTTTTTTTTTTTTTTTTTTGGGAGCACACTCGTATTGACGCAAGGATTTCGTCCCGAAAAGTGGAAGCAAAAAAAAAAAAAAAGATAGCGGAGAAAGAAAACAGTGGCAAATGTGCAATGAGCACTCCGAAAAGAGATCAAACAGCAGCACCACGCGCCCGGCGGACTGTCGTATCCTGCTGGCAGCGTCCTTTGAGGGTTTGTCGAGTCGCTTGAGCGAAAGTTTGTTTTGCTTTTGCAAATGTCACATGAAAAATGCGTTCGCTCTGCAAATGCCGGCACTTTGCATGCCCAGCGCCCCCAGCGCTCACTCCTTATATCATTCGCCCTGCATTGGGGGGAGGGGGGGTGAAGGGTGTAGAGGGGGAGGAGGGGTAGGACAACCCCCCAGCGAGAGGAACATGCTGTTGGTCTCGCCTTGCACGAAATTTCCATTTAATGTGTTTGCGCAAAGTATTAAAAGGCAACGACGATTGAGTATCGAAAAGAAGTAAAGCAAAGCAAAGAAGCATCCAAAGAGGGGGTGCGCCTGAATAATGCCGGTGGGTGGGAAGTGGACGGGGTAGTTGTCCTGCAGCCTGCAGCCGCCAGAGGGCGCTACTGCTGCTGAGTGATTGCCATGATAAGTGGCCCATTATGATGCCAGTTTGCACAGTTTGAGATTGCTCTGCGCTCCATTGGGCTCCCCATACCCCCACCCCCCCATTGCCTCCGCCAATTCGTCAGTTGCGGCGCCCTTTAGCTTATAGTTCGTCAGGCGAGTTGTTCCGCCTGCCGGACAAGTCCTGTTTAATGCATATCAAAGTGGACAAAGTTCTGGTTGAAAAAGTGCGTCATTGTTCAAAGTACTGGACTCTCTCGGATGGTTCTCTGTTTCTGGATACCCTGTAAGCAATTCGAAATTTATAATTCTATAGACTAACAGCTAAATTGAAATATTATTTTTGAGGGGACATAGATAGGGTATCTGTGAGTTGACTTTCAATGAATCTGTCTTTAGAACTAAGTTCTTTGTTTTTGAGTCCTTTGAAAATTTGTAGTGATTTTATGAGAAATCTATATAACATCTAAATGGTTATTTTCAGGATCAATATTTTACTTAAAATGTTTTCTTCAGAAATTATTATTTCTATTAAGTATACTTAATTTTTCGCCTATTTGTTAATTTTTAGCTTTTCTCTGCCCAAAATGAAGCCATCTATGTAACTTTTTTGCATTGGGTATCTCTCTGGCTATCATGCCATAATCGCGCATAGTTAATTCTCTTTTTCTGTGGCTATCAGCATCTTTAGTGTAACGGCTGTTGACAAAAGACATTTAATTTTCCCTTCGTTTGCTTTTGCCTGCTTCGAGCATCTCTGCCATAAAGTTGCTCGCTGTCCGCTCTCGCTCTGCCCCCGTTGTCCCTCTCTGCTCGCCTCTTTTGTCAACTATTTTCGTAGACTTTTTTCTTGCCCGATTTTCGGTCTGCGACAGCGAAAACTTTGATAAGTGAAATTTATTGTGGGCGCTTTGAGTGGACACAGAATGAGCAAGTGATGGTGCTTTGATGTTTTCCTCCTAGACGCCCCCTATTCCCCAATGTCGGCCGACTACTCTCAATGTTTTATGGCATTCATAGTGCAGTTTTGAACAGCAATCGAGGTTTTGTTGTTTATGAAAACCAGCGACAGATAGTTGAAATTTATGGCAATCGAAGGCGATGAATGGGAACGCAAAACTTCCTTGTCTTATGCTAACTAGTTATTTTCTACCCAATAAATGTATTCAGTCTATTGTCGACTCTTGGCCAGTTGCAGCTTCACCCTTAGCACCTGACATTATGCATCGATCATTACTCATGCTATAAAGGGAAATCCACTTAATCTCGAAACGAAACATTCAAACATTTATTAAAGACATGACAGATCCCTTTTCTGTGGCTAGCCGGGGCTGTGTTGCCCCCTGTAATTCAGCACGAAAACTGCAACAAAAGGTATAATTTATAGTTCGACACCCTTGGAGTGTAATACGCAGTGCCAAGGGGTCGATTTGGGGAGGTCGTATACGCAATTCGCCCCCGTTACGACCCAAGGACATTGGGTGGGTGGCAAAATGTAATTGCTGCCGCCCCAAAATTTGGCATAGACCTTGAAAAAAAGAAGCAGGGAGAATCGTGCGTCAGTTGAGTGATAGAACTTAAAGCTCAAACGCCCCGCGTTTGCAATGAATATTTACGGCGACTGGCGCCCGCTCTTGGGTCCTCTGAGGATTATTGGGCTTTATGCAATTGCGCGCAAGTAAAAATCTAATTTATCCGGCTGCCACCCTTCGTTTTGTTTGACAATTGCCTGAAATGATGTTTCCCCATGCATTGGCATGAGGTTGTCTCTGCTGGCACGTACCACCAGACAGGTCTAGCTTTAAGGGAATTCGCCTGAAGAAATTGCTTCGCTACTGCAGCTACCCTTTGTTCAGGTTGAGGTTGACGCTTATGTTTTTTTTTGGGGGTGGCTGCACTACGCCCGGTGGTGGGTGGCTGGGTGGTTGGTGGGTTGAATGGTCTCCAGCCTCATCATAATACCACATGTTCTAAAATTGTTGCTGGCGCCGCTGCGTCGCCATCTCGAATCTCACTTCTCGCATCTCGTGTACTTCATGTAGATTTCTATCTATTCTATTGTCTGACTTTGGCTCGTGTCGTGGATTTCACCATTCATTTCGTGTGATGAGGCGCAAAGTTGTGGAATTTATTGCGGGACTCGACAAAAAGTTAAGTGGATTTTACGTAAATTAATGAATCCTGAATCAGGCTTTTGACCCAAGCGTAGTGATCCACCCTTTAAATGTATCTATAAAATGTAAATTCTGTTGCAACTGTATGAGAAGTTTCGGCATTTGTCTGTCAGAGTTTTGCTAAGTGAAGGTACGCAGATAAAACGTGGTAAAATGCTTTAAGCAAGACTATACAAAAATTCAAACCTAGAAGTTCAATTCTTAGATCAAGATCGAAATTCTAGACTAATTTTAAATTGTCGGCCTTTTTTGTCTGTCCCACAATTTCCAAAGCTCCCAAAGCACTGACCGAATTGAATAGGAGATAAGTTTGACAGCTTTAAGATGCTATCAATGGTTAAATGGTTAACATAAAACTATCAGTTAACATAAAAATGCATATACGCACATGTCCACGTACTATTTTAGCCTTCACAGATGAGAAGAGGTCTGCTCAGTAGAAACACCGCATATGTTTCTCAGGGTCTCTATCTCATCCCTGATCACTATACGGACAGGTTCTCAGAGCATCCATTTATTTTTTAAAAATTAATTTAACTACGTTTTGCGCAGAATTAAGTGAAGAATTTCAGAAGGATAAGTTTACTGCAAAAAAAAAAAAACAATTATAGAGTAAGACACCTTTGAAATGATTTGGAACTTGTGGGTATGATACATTTAAATAAATAGGAATAATTTAAATTTAGGTTATCTAATTTTAGATTATAAACAAATGTGTATGCTATTTTGTTGTTTTAATTGATTCAAACTACTTGTTTTTTTTTTAATATTTTATTACCGGATAAAGCTTTTAACTTCGACAATATTAAATCGCAGCTTAAAAACTTTCTCGACGTATAAGTTTATCTTATACGTCTTATACATCGCTCTTTGACTTTTAAGGTCTTCAGTCTGAGCCGAAATGTGCGCGATGTAAGCCGCAGTGTGTTTCTCTTCCAAACATTCTACATTTACAATAAATCTTGGCAGTTTTATTAAATAACAACTGTTAATTAAATATGCTGGGCCATGACGTGCTGTTGAGACATAGAAAAACAATTCTATTTCTGCTGTTGCTTGCTGCGATTTGCAATATTATGATCTATCTGTACATCATGGAAAGAAAGGCACAAACAACACCAACGACGACGCCAATAGCGACAACAACAATAGCGAGAGAGCCACAGACTGAACCCAGTCAGCTGGCTGACAACGCTGTGATTGCTGGACTGGGCGCAATGGGGCGGGCGGCGAGCGGCAATTGGACCAAAGCTCAGCTGTTGGCCATGGAGCACAGCGAGCGCGAGACGGGCTACAATGCGTGGCTCTCAGAGCACATATCGCCAGAGCGCACGCTGCACGACATGCGCCAGCACAGGTGAGTCGAAGAGAGCGAGCGTATAAGAGTGTGGCGGCTGATCGAAAGCATTCTCTCTCACGAAAGCTGCAAAAAGCTCAGCTACCCAATGGAAAAGCTGCCCACGATCAGCGTTGTTATTGTGCACTACAACGAACAGCTGAGCGTATTGCTGCGCACGCTGAGCAGTCTTCGCAGACGAACTTCGCCCAAGCTGCTGAAAGAGATCATTTTGGTGAACGACGGCAGCAGTCGGGAGTATGACAACATCACAGACACTTTGCAGCAGAACTTCCCCAGCTTGCTGCTGCAGTTGCGGCATCCCAAGCAACTGGGATTGATGCAGGCTCGCTTAACGGGCGCTCGCAAGGCCACAGAGACTGTGCTCGTCTTTTTGGACGCCCATGTGGAGGTGACACGCGGCTGGTTGCCACCGTTGTTGGCACCACTGCTGGAGAACAACAAAACTTGCACCACACCCGTTGTGGATACCATAGACTACACAACCTTTGCCTACAAGCGCGGCAGACCATCGCGTGGCTTCTTCGACTGGGACTTTAACTATGTGCAGCTGCCACTTCTGAAGCATGAGCTGGAGGCGCTGCCTGCACCACACGAGAATCCCATTATGAATGGTGGTCTCTTTGCCATTGATCGCAAATGGTTCTTCGAACTCGGTGGCTACGATGAAGGACTGCGCATCTGGGGTGCCGAGCAGTTTGAGCTGAGCCTTAAGATTTGGCTGTGCGGCGGCAGATTACTCGAAGTGCCCTGTTCTAGAGTGGGTCATTTGTACAGGAGTGGCAGCTTCCATGTGCAGTACACCAGCTCAGAGAGCGCCGTGAAAGCGGTGGGCAGAGTGAGTATCGGAAGTGTATTTCTCTAAAGGATTCGAGTAGCAATATTTTTCATTTTTTCTGTAGAACTACAGACGAGTGGCTGAGGTTTGGCTGGACGAATACAAGGATAAGTTGTACGTCAATATGCCGCACTTGACACACATCAAAGTGGGTTCGTTGAGCAAGCAGAAGGCTCTTCGCGAGCGTCTGCAATGCAAGCCCTTCAAATGGTTTCTGGATCATCTGGCCAGTGACTTTCTAGCCCTGTATCCCTTGGAGGAACCCGTGGACTACGCCTTTGGCGCCGTGCAGAGCGTGGCTTCCAACAGTCTTTGCCTGGAGAGAACTGAGTCTGCTGCCCATCCGCAACTGCTGCCCTGCGACACGGATCTGATGTATCCCAAGGAGCATCAGAAGTGGAGTCTCAGCCACTTTCGCGATCTGCACTCTAGCTTCCATTGCCTAGAGCTGCAGCAGCGACAGCCTCAGGCTGAGGTATGGCTCTGGCAATGTCATCATCAGGGCGGCAATCAGTTTTGGTTCTACGACTCTAATTCAAAACAGTTGATAAATGGCCGGAGTAAAGAAGATCAGCGCTGTATCGAGGCAGTTGTAGCAGATAGTCGAGTTGTGGCCAATACTTGTGATGCCAATAATCAACTGCAACAATGGAACTTTGGGTACGTAGATGAAACGCGACTGGAAGACTTCTGGAATAATATTCCGGAACGTAGTTAATGCGATAGATTGATGACAGCTCCAAGTAAATGTTGATTATTGATATTGCTAACGTTAGTTTTAACTAGAATAGTCTTTTTTATACAGTTGCCAACATCTAGCATATTTTGCACTAATTAATTTTCATCGATTTTGTTTAAGTTTCTTTGTAGTAGTTTTCATTTATATCGAGCTGTTCGTCCAAACTTTCTTGCCAAGTGTTTGTTGGAAGCAATCCAAAATGTTGCACTTTATAGATCAGATAATAAAGATGGTACGCTTGCGGCATAAATTCAATATGACAAGAAATGAACCGCACTGAAACTGATATCTGATTCTGAAAATACAAGCAATTTATTAGAAAGCGCAGTTAATGATTGTGAAATTTGTAACTCACATTCTGAACATGATAATAGGATCGATCAAGGAAGTTTTTGTGTAGTTCCAGCGATGAATTCAGTGGAAAACCCAGGTGTTCCCTAAGTTCCAAAGGCAAAAACCGATGGTGGCCTAGATGATCGCGGCTATCGACAGCCTCAACGTGGATATTGCTCAGACATCGACCCAATTCTTCAGTCGCAGCGCTGCCCATTCCCTTTGACGTGCAAATCGTCTCGTTGGGCAAGGCCTCGTGAACAAACTGACGAAGGGCGGCTCTACTAAATACTATGCCAGAGCGATCATACATATAGACCTAGAAAATGCAGCAGGAAGTAAAGAGTTAAAAAACATAGAGTGAAGAAAATTATGGAGCATGAAGTTGTGATTGCGGTAGGTAGAAAGGAAGCGAGTATATAAATTAGTATAGGTTTTTAATTGTTCTATTAAAGATTGTGGAAGAAGCATAAAAATACTTGATGATAAGATTGATAAATGCGGAAGTTGCAATCGAACGGAAGTGAAGTGACAAGAGTCCCAATAAGTTATCAAAAAATATGAAGTGTTAAACTCACCTGATTGGTGTCGGAGCGCAGCTTGCAGCCAAAGTAGATGAGCTCCTCGGCGTTTCTCCACTGCAGCATATGACGCAGATTTTCTACAACCACAAAGCTGCAGAAAGTATCAGACATTTAGTGCGAAAGTGCGACGAAACTTGGCACCAACATACTTATCATCATTCGCATAGAGGAACCAATCGCCCTCATCGAAGTGATACTTGTAGACGTACTCCAAGTGGGCACGATACTGATGCCACTTGTCCGGCAGATCTAGAAAGACGGCTGGTTCGACCGCCTCGTGGGAATCGTCGCTGACAAAGAGGAATCGATCGCAGTGTGGGGCCCATGTGCGTTTGATGTGGATAGCAGTGACGGATTGTCGAAAGCCATAGGTGGAGATGATGCAGAAGATGCGTGATGCCGCAGGCTGAATTGCAACATTGGTGGTAACTGCATCGCGTTCCCAGAGCAGCACGACCAGCGTGCCGAGCAGAACCAGCACGACGAGTCTGTAGAGAGCGGAGCAGAGGACGGTGGAGCAGCTGCCGCATGGATTCAAAATGCTAATTTTATTCTTGCCGCTTAGAAAGAAGCGTCGCGTGCTAAAGAACCGTCGCATTCTAAAATCGAAACTGAAATCAGACGCCACTCAGCTCATGCCAGCAGCTAGAGGGAGGATGACGATGATGGTGATGATGATGATGGGTCTCTGCCCGGCTACAATTTAATTATATTGAGTGCTTTTGTCTGTCTTGCTTTGGGTCTTGTCTGGCTCTGAGTCTTGTTCCCTTCCCTGTGTTGGTGCCCGATTGGTTCGCCGCATACAAATTGCCTTTTTCAATTAGAAATATTAACTTACCTGGCAAGGTGGCAAGTCTTGAGTTGCAGTCGTTTGCTGTCGCTGCTCTATGTGCAGTTGAAGTTGATGCAAAACTTTGGTTACGCCTCGTTTGCAGTTTGAAATTGAGAATTGACAAGTGAAGTTGTACGCGGTGCGAGGTGGGGGCGTGGCCAACTGGGCGTACCACTTTGACTCTCGGCAAAAAGCCATTGACAATAGCCGCCCCACGCTGGCTGGGGAGACGAGTTGCTTTCAAATATTGAATTCGAAATGTGGTTAATGGGGCTGAGCAGCAGCTACCGAACTACTGAAGGTGTTGAAAACAGAGAAAGGGCTCCAAGCTGTATGGATGAGAACAGTAACTCAAAGGGTTAAAAACATTCAATGAAACAGAAGCACTTTGTCCAGAAGTCAATGTGATAGTTGCTGACTATTCTCCTTTAATATTTACTTAAAGCTTCTTACAGTTTGAGCTGCAAACATATTTTAATCGATCTAAAATTTATGAACACTTCCGAAGTTTTATCGATGACGTTTTATAATTGAATATTTCGTAATGCGAAATGAAAAATTTTCAATGTTCAAGAAATTGTTAGTTACAAAATTCTTGATATTAATCTATCAATCTCACAATTCAAGTTAAGCAAGTAAGTTATGCCATTAATTATCATTGAGTGTTCGTAGAGTTTATTTAAATTGAAATTCATGCCAAAGTGCGATTCCATTTTCAGCTTAATCTTTTAAAAGAGAGGAAGACATGTCAAAAAATTCCTAAGAACGAAACAAATAACTGTCATGTGAGAGATCACACATTACTCAGCGAATGTTTTGAGAAAAGGCTCTTAGAACACTTACATAATAACTATAATAACATGTGAGCCAATTCAAACGAAACTGTCAAAAGATGCATAAGGAAAGAGGAAGAAGGTAAACGATGTTCCATCATATGTGGCATTAATGTCTCAGTTTACGTGCTCAAATTACCAGATGAGTTGTCATTGTGGGCTAACAGGTTGGTAAACAAAAGGCCTACATATGTGCAACGACAACAGATATGCCGAGGGATATACGGAGACTGTGAGAGATTGTAGGTAGTAATCAGGAAACTGAGCAGAAAAAATGCGCAATATTGCATACAATTTGCCTTTCTCTCTTTTGCCAAGCGATTCAACTAACAAATTCAATCGCCATCTCGCATATGAACCCTTATTCAAAAGACAGGCATAGTGGCAGAGTGGCAGACATGATGCAACAATGACACTTTGCAGTTGCAGCAAAACGGAAGTAATTTCGCACAGACAGCCAATCGAGACAAAAGCCATGAGAAAATCCGAGACCTGGCCAAATGAAAAGAAAACAAAAAAAAAAAAAACATACAGTCAACTTCATTGATGAACACGTATCTCAATCAGTGTGCGATGTTATAGGTGTTATAGTGTGTGGGCAGAGATTGTTGTGTCGTTGCGCCATGATTTATGTGAGAAACTCGGCGTCTAACTATTTCGCTGTCACATGATATGTGGGTTACTCGGAAGTGCTCCTAAAGTAAACCGAGGACATGATCAAATTGAATCATCTGCGAAAAGGAAATACTCGACAGTTTCCTCCCGAGCAGCTGCAATAGCATTGTGAGAGATAATTATGGCAAAAAACACGTAATATATTAAATGCATTGAACTTACCCCCAAATAGACGGGCTTGTTTGGAAAGGTTTGTGATGTGCATTGCAGATAATGAATACGAGATAAGCATAAATCTACGATACGAAGATATTTTGCATAAATATCGTTTTATACTTATTAGACCTGCCCCATTGTTAAGAAGTATAATTAGCGAATATAATACTGGTCGTAGTTGCTAATAAGAATAATTTAGATATATAAATTTGTTCGTACTCACAATTAGCGGCAATAATAATATGCAGCCTTCTCTGAACAGCAGCAGCACTTGATAAACCAAGAGGCAATTTTTGGGGCAGCTCTCCTGCCAGACCACACCAACTTAGCACATCCGAAACCTTAATTGCTTGGTTCCATATGTAGAGAACACCTAAATTACACTTCGCAGATATTCGGACATATTTTTGCCACCACTCACACACATTCATATATACGAATCGATTACCAGATAATTAACATTGTCTTACACTTTTAATGTCTCGCAGTTCTGTCTACAATTTCCACCTATTAAAATTAACCTCAATGTAATGCGATGTATTCCTAAATTCTAAATAATATTGGATTCTTTGGAGACAAAATTCGCACAACACAGCACCTGAAGCTAAGGGGGAAACTCCTAACTTAGCTAATGTTTAAGATATCTTGGGATCTTGGGATTATTGGAATGATGGTATATGAATTATACTGATGTTAGCAGTAGATGGTTGATGATGATCATCAAATAAATTGAACTTTGCCTTACAAAAAGAATTTACTTATTTACTTAAGAACTTAGAATTTGTTTCTGTACAAAATAAATAAAATTATTTAATAAACTTGGTTTGCCATTCATAAAAACTCACTTGCCGTACCGTAACCGTAATCAATGCTGAAAATCGTGCATGTCTCTAATTCAATGTGTGAAGCTAAGCAAACATATGGAATGAATGTATGTACACATGTATGGACGTTAGCAAACCTCAAAGCCACACAAACAAATGACTGCCAACACGAGGGTATTGAAAATTTAAATACACGTAAAGCGATGTACAAACAAATCCCATACGAAAAATTATGTCAACAAGTTAGAAAGATCTGAAGATCCGTTTTCTCAATGAATGGCGGCGATCCAAAGTAAACAATGTCAAGTTCAAGCCGCAAATGTGCGCAGTAGACACAGTTTTGGAAAATACAACAAAATCTACACGTAATATTAATAAAACAAAAACAACGAAAATATACAAAAAATAAAAATAAAAGAACAGAGAAAAAAAAAACACATTGAACACGCTTAACAAATTCTAGACGCAGGTCAGCCTCAGCGTGTGTGCGAGTTTGATTTATTTGCCAAACAAACAGTCGAAATAATTGTAGATAATGTCGATAAGGTGAGGTGCTATATGATATGTTCGATGTTTTTTTGTTTTTTTTTTGTTTTCTCCCATTTTGCCATCTCATAAACAAACCGAAAACCGGTTATGGGACGAGAGAACCTTTCGATGTCATAATGTTTCGACTATTTGTTCACTTTTGATGGATATTACTAATTAAATTTGCACAACAAACTCTTTGTCTAGCCATTCTGAATTTGGTAATGGCAGAAACATCAAATTCTTCTTAGCTTTCAACAAGATTAACAAAAGAAATATTCGAATTAGTTGCTGATAAGCGTGACAAGTGTCAGACAACTTGTCTCATTTTCGACATAGAAATATTTCTAATTACGATTCTCATTTTAGTACTTAATTCTCACTTCTAAAGAAGAACGCGTTGACATCTTAAGTACACCATAAATTTCCAATTATATACGAGTATTCACCCATAGATTAGACTGAAACTCTCGCACATAATTCATGCACCCGGAATTATGTGCAAAGTGCAATGACAATATTGTTTTCATTTAATTACATGTCGAATATATTTTGATTATTTATTTCTATATTTACTTGCTTGAAATACGAGAGAAAGACGAACATAAAACTCAAATAAATATTCATTCTTATCTCTAGTCCAGCATCTACACATTCAAATAGAATGAGAGACATATGAATTCACCTTTAATATAATAATATTTTAATCTAATTTTCGACATTTATTGGCATCGACATGATTTGATTGAATTGATTAGACAAGTACGTAAATCATGACATTATTTGTTATTCTTGTTTGTCATATTTGTTTGGCATTTTAATTATTGGCAGGTTTGAAAAAAATGCGCATGAAGCTTTTATTACTTTTTGATAAGCTGCAATTTTATAAATAATTTACAGTTACATTTACATTAATTCAAATTAGCTTACTTTTGATGAATATTTATCAATTAAATTATAAATTGTGAATATTCAAGGGATGCAAAGGGTTCAATGGAAAATCTTCATTTAATTTAATATAATTTTGATAAGGTAACAATATACTTAGGAGCAGAACAGCTGTTGTCAACCAAAGTCTATATGTGTTCTCATTCATCAAACTAGTTGTAGTCTTATCTTTGCCTTGGGGATTCCCTATATCATATTTTTGAACGATCTACAGTCTATTATCTTCTGTATAAGTGTTGTCAATGTCTCAGAGCCTGAGAAAATGCTCAGTTTCAGTTTTCAATATCAAAGAGCCAACAAAATTTGTACCAATTATGAAAGGCAAACTCCTCGGAGTGCAATCAGCTAAGCGCATATATGCATGAAGTTGTTGCTAGTTGTCGTTCTTGTTGTTGTTGCTGATGTCGTTGAACAAAAGGCAGCGGCAGATAAAAAGTGCTCTCTAAAGATACGAAGATACTTCCTTTTTGCCGTGGCGCAGTTGATAAAGGAAACGGTTGTGTTTGTGTGAGCCAAACCACAAAGCACCAAAGGAAGCAAAAGAAAATCGAAAAAAAGAACAAAATACAAAAAAAAAAAAGAAAAACTCAACTGAACAGTCCAGTAAAGAAAAGTTAGAATAGAGATGGAAAATGAAAGTGAATGGAACGGAACCGTGGTGCCACAGAAACCCAAAGCCAGAGGCTGATAACTTTATCAATGAAAAGTCAAATGCAAGCGGAGGTCGAGGTGGAGGAGCGACGCATAAAGAAGTATAACGAATGTCATAACAATATGCAAGCGATAAAAATAATATGACAAAGAGCCAAACAGCGCGACTGAGAAAGGGAAGGGGAAGGAAAGAGAAGGGGAAGGAGAAGTGGCGGCAATTTATGAGTGCCACATTTCAAATTGGAGTTATGGAGATTATTGGCTTAACCCTTACCTATTTTGAAAAACCAATCGAAGTCAAATGCATAGATCAGAGACATTGTAGTGCTGACCGCAGGTCAATACCTGGAGGTGTCTCTTGTTTCTCTCTCACCACACTCAGAATGGTCCAATTGTAGGACAATTGTGCAGATTTAGAAGTGGACTATTGAACCCATGGTGCGCAAGCTTCGACATGTAGATGAAGATTAGCGTAGACCTGTTCCTCGTTTCTCGCTGTGACAATGGATTCAGTGTTGCGTGTAAGATTCTTGCGGAAGTTGTGACATTGTCTCATCCATGCAAACCGGCTACAGTTTATGGCTGAGCAATTCTCTAAATTCCGTACGATGTCTGCTCGTTTCAATGTTTAAACAATTGTCTTTTGTTTGAGCGTACTTTGAACTTGTGAGTAAGTGAACCTCTCTTAATAACAATTAACAATCTTCAGCACTTTAGTTTCCGTCTTGTCGTGTTAATTTGCTCAAATTGATTTTAACTGATAAACATTTGCTCACTTTTCCAGTGTTAATCCAATTTGTTAGCCAATCGACTGAACCTAATTGATTTGCAGTGTCTTCGAGTGAATAGCTCAGCTCAGCCTTAGCAAAAAAAGATGATGAAGTTGCTACTTCAAATCAGTTGAAGTTGCCACTATAAAAAGCAGACTTTAGTTACTATGTTTAGACTTTTCTTAAGTGATCATAGACCTAATCCTTGACTTTATTTGTGCTCTAAGCCGATGTTGTCACAACAAATACCCCAATTCTAAGCACTACAAATAGCCACAATAAAGAGGGGCCATAAAATGCAAATCCCATCTCTATTTTTTTCTTCTTGGGTTTTTAGTGTATTTCTGACGAAATCTAGTTAGCGACAACCTGCTGCTCCAATCCAACCCAATTCCAATTTCAACTTCAACTCCAGCGAAGCCAAGTCGAACAAACATTAAGTTACAAAATAAAATCTTTGGGCCATAAAATTAAAACACAGCGAAATACGCAGAAGACACTAAAGCCCGAGCGAGAGGCGCTGAAGGAGAAGGAAAAACAGTGGGAGAGAAAGAGAGGAGGGAGACTGACAGAGAGAGAGAGAGAGAGAGAGAGAGAGAGAGAGAGAGAGAGAGAGAGACAGGGAGAGGAAGATAGATAGAGTTGGCTGTGTGCAACACGTTAATCTACGGCGCGGAGCTTATCAGCCAAACAAACCTGCGAGCAACCTACTTTATATGTGCATGTATCTCAATCTCCGTATCTCTGGCTGTTACTGCGTCTGCGGATGCTGGGGGAAACCCTTTAAACATTCCGTCTGCTGCGCTTTGATGTCGTCTGATGCAAGCGCCCAGATAGCAACAGTTAAACGTCAACGTCTTGCTATCTCTGCGTCTCCCTCTCCCTCTCTCTCTATTTGGTTCTATTTTTTACGAGTCGGATTCGAGTTAAGGTCGGACGAGTATCCAAACATTTAGAGGCATTCCCATAACTCCGGATCATCTAACTTTTATTTGCATTTTGATTTTAGTTCTCGTTCTCGCGGCTTAATCTGTCTAGTTTGTGTTGCTTACTAAAATAAACTGCAAATATTTATACACTATTCAATTTTTATTTTTTGTTTCCATTTTATTCACATGTCAAACTTGACCCACGCTGAATTTATGAGTATTTTGCCAAGTCCAAGTTCAACTGAGACTTAAAGCTAAAGTTATTGCTGAATACATAAGATTTATTCTCATATTTATGTCTCTTATAGCTCATTTACAAATGCCGCAAAAACTTAGTTTCATATTTAAGTAACTAGTATTATGTCTTTATTTCTTTCGCCTTATGTTTACCGTCTTTCTACGCTGTTATATACGTTAGAAATGTTCTAAAGCTTTTACTGCTGTAAATATATGCCACAAATATTTGTTCGAGCACCGCATTTGTCTTGCTATATTACAAAGGCAAACAAATCAGAATAGCAAGATCTTTATAACGTCCGCCTTTTATTTCATGCATATTTACTTTTGTGTTTCTTGTTTTTTTGCCAAACCTTTCATTCACCTTTCTGGGTCGTAAAATAGAAGCCATGTAAGATGTGATGGTGTTTGCTCAAGTCGCAAGGAAAGAGATAAATATTTCAAAGCTAAATTACGACAAGACTTTCCCAAAATACCCGACACGAGGCGCAAACATTTTGAGGCAGTGTGACTTTTAATGCGAATCCAAATAAAAATTGTTTAAAGAGCTTAGTTAAATGGCACAAGACATGCCCCAAGGCGGAGACAACTGGATATTGTTTAAATACAAATGTGTAAATTCTTTTCAACTCTTTCAACGGCTTTGTATTACTTTTGATAAAAGTTTTAAATGCAATTGATGTTAACATTTTATTTGAAGAAGATTAATTGCAAATTCTTATACGACAATTACTCAATACGATTATGCGAAAGAATTTAATAATTTGTTTGCTCCACGAAATATGAGCAAATACGTTGGTGGAAAATATCGTATCTCTATTATAAAATTTATAATAATACTGTTTATATTCTTAATCGCATTTTTGTTTTTTGATTGCAAAATATTGTCAATAAACGTCTCAGTTTGATTCATTAAAGATTTCTTTATTGTATAAAGTTCGAAAAGCACATTTTTTAAATACTTAAAACTTCCTAAATTTTTAATAGCTAGATAGATAAGCATAACAAATTTATCTTCAGCTATATACTGGATTTTTCTCAATTAAAATACTGATAATCTCCTAGTTAATTTATGTCTAATTAAATATTTATGAATTCAGTTGATGAGGCTCTAAAATTTCTATATATATATATATATACAAACATATTTGCATACAAACTCATAGAATTTGCTGATCTAAAAATATATTGCATTCGACTGTTTTTCAAAAAGTTTGCCGAATTTTATTACTAGATCTGAGCTTCAGCTTTTGAATTACATGTTTGAGCACTAAGTTTTAACTTCAACTTACATGTTGCGACTAATTTATGTCATTTAGATAGTAGAAGTTTTCAGTAATTGGCTTACCTTATATACACATATGTTGAGTTTCTTTACAATATTTTTGTTCACGTTTATTTAACTTTGTTAATAAATATTTATATAATGTTTTACAGCTACATTTTACTCAGTTATATGCAATACTGAAAGCATTTTTTCCCTGACCGTATTGATTTGACAAAATGGTTTTTGTTCTCGTGCAAATATATTTATATATGAATGTTGCGACTGGGGACTAATGTGAACAGTTTGAAAAACTGGCTTGCGATTTCTGCTGTTGTATTTTATTTTTTGCAATGCCTCCTGAAAAGTGGGTCAAATATTGCGTATGACGTCGGATTTGGATTCGGTTTCTGTTTCTTTTTTTGTTTTTGGAGTCGTCGTATTCGTTGCTCGACCGGTTTTCACTTTCATATGTCGGCGGCGGGGCGTCTGTGGCTATTCCAGAGATTGGGCTCATGGATTTAGCGCTTAATTGAAAATTCATTTAACTAAATTCCGTTTGGAGGCACAAACCGTGGGTTAATGTGCCTCTTTTTTTTTATTAATAAATTGTTCGTTTCATTAGCCTGGCCCAATGCGGCAGACTCTCCAGAGGGCAACTTTCACCACATCTGCATCTTTGAGATGGTTTTTTAATAAATTGTTTGCCCTTTGGATGCGCTTTCTATGCATCTGTATCTGCATCTGCATTACTATTTGAATTTGGGCATTTGATTTGAATTATAAGCTAATTATGTTGTTTATGTTGTATAATATTTTGATATGCCCAACACACAACACATGTTTTCTTGCATTTTGCAATAAACTTTTGACTTCAGCTCAAAATGCAAATGAGAACTCTTAAGATGGCATGATATGATATGGTATGGGAGTGTGTTTCACATAGTGTCTCAAGAGCGTGACTAAGGTGTTAATACCTGTGCCCATATATCTACTTTTTTTTTTGTTATATAAGCCATTACGAACCAATCCATTAGCTTAGCAATTAGTTTGCATAAACAAAAACTCATTAGCAAGAATCTCAAGTACGCACTTAACATCTCTTATATTTACTCGCCTTGTGACGATTCACAATTAGATGATGTCGAACTATTAACAGAGAATATTGTTTACTGTTTTTTTTACATAGTTTCAGAACTGAATAAATATGAAAATATGTAAGATAGTCTGAGGAAGTAGAAACAAAGGAATCGCTGATAATATTGTCGCTTTCGTTGCCAAGAGAACTGAGCTAGCTGAGTTAACATTGCAATAGAACAACCAGGAATAATCACAGGTATTTTGGAGGTATGTGGAGTCTACGTGCGTGGACTTATTAAAAGTACGTAAAGCTATCAACTGAGGCGGGGCGCACTTCGATAGAGGCACGCGCATGCGCAACATAATTGGAATGTTTTTTGCGTTGTTTGTTTTGTTTTCGAGCTTCGAAATTCAGAATTCGATTTTGGGCTAATGAAATAATTTGCACACATTGCTGCGCCACAAAAAATTTAACAACTTTTCCTTATTTCGTTGTGTTGAGCGCACAACAAAAGCTTTTGCTAATCGATCGGTGAGAAAGAACTGAAAACAGAAAGCTGACTCAACTTTACAGTAGACTGCATAGAAATCCAATAAACTGAGGGTTGTCATAAATTACAAGAATTACAATTAAAATATATTGTTTTGCACAACTCGAAAGTGTCGCCAAGTAAACGAATGTCAATAATATGCTAATGCCATTTGACAGCTCTCTTCGCATGCATATCAAGTGAATAGCCCTGAGATAGTGAATGAGTGCTGGGTGGTTAATAGTGAGTGCTGCAAATGAGTGCAGATGAGTGTCCAGTAGCGAAATGAATTATTTTTATTGGCCACCTTATGGTTATGGGGTTTTTTTTACCCGTCCAGCAATAACTGCTCGTTAATACACGATAAATCTTTTGATAAAAGCTTTACGACTTTGTTAGCAATTTATTATGGCCATTTTAGACAAGAATGCCAACCAACACAGGAAATCGCAATTGAGCACCAAAAATTACCAAATGATACTCAAAATAAACATTATTCTACAAATTAAACGTCAGTTGCAACCACCTGCATGATGTTTACAAATGGGCAGTGAATGAGCTAATATCTTACTCTGATGTTATGTTATTAATTACAGTTGAGCATTTTTAATTTAGATGTGTACTTTTAACTGATGTTAACCTCTCATTTGAATTTGCTCTGTTTTCTAACAATACATGGAAGGTTCAGTTTCTCATTAATTTGAATTGCAGTTAAATTAATATTTTTATAAGCCTTAACTAAACTCATAGGAACTGTTAAAGACAGCTTTAGCTGCTGTTAACAACTTTGTCGTTGTCGATTACCTATTACCATTTGTCAGTGGGCATTGAAAATCCGGAAAAATTATTACTATACCTTAGCTTTTCTAAACACAATTGTGTTTGATTTATTTCGCTGCTCTGTCGATCAATCATTTAAAGCGCGACTAATTAAAGATTCAATTTATTTCTAGCCGCCGTCTGAGCGCAGTCTGTAATGAATATTTTTAGTACAGTGTCAAAGTATCTGTATGCATTATTATTTATGTTCACGTTGGCTTCAATTGAGAGCTCGGTGAACGGATTTGCATACTCTGACTGCGAGAGCTTATCACAAAACAAATGACTGAAGCGAGTGCAGTGTCAGTATTCATACTATTCGTAGTTTTCATTCTCAGTGCAGCAGTCACGTGGCACGTCCTTTGCTCAATGTCAAATACAAAACTGTCTGCATCAATCTGTCCGCCCGTCTGTGCGTCTCTCAATCTGTTGCAACTGTCTCAATCTCGTCTGGCAGTGCTGAGCTTGGGGCCACATTTATTTGTAAATGGCAACAAAGAATTGCTGGGAAATCCTCTGACAGGGTTGCTATGTCTGATAAGAACGGACTGTGACTGAGTTTTGATTGCGATTGAGGCATCAGTTGCTGTTTTGCTGTCAATCAAATCGTGGCAACGACACTTATACAAGTTGAATGCCTCGCCCCATTGATAACAGGAGTTGATATCAGTTCAATGGCAGAAAATGTGAGTGAATAAAACATAAATTTAAAAATATTTGTGTATAATTTATTATGAGCTACTTAGGAACTAGATACAAGCTTTTACCAATTTACTATATGTACTATTTATACATTCTTGCGAGTTAACAAAGATCACAGCGCTTTGTTTAAGACTTAAGTACATTAGTAATGTTTAGATGTATCGTTGTAAATGATATTGGGAACAGCAACAATTATTATCACAGAGCACATTTCGTTGACTGACATCGGGGTGGGGATGTGGTTATCCTTCCCAATATGTGAGCAGAGATGATTTAGCATTTGTCGTCGTGACTTTTCGTCGACTTCTTCTTCTCATCGATCGTCTTGAAGCCAAATACTTCGGCATAACTGGGCACAAAATTGGGCTTAATGCTTTCGCATGTGGGTGTGCTATTTGCTGTTGTTGTTCCGCCTATCGTTGTGGCTGTTGTTGCTGTTGAAAGTAGTGGTGTTGTTGCCTCGCACAATGCGGCTGTCTGTGCCAGAGACAAAGTTGCCGCTGTGGCGGCCGCTTCCCCAGCAACGGCATCTATTGTTGCCGTGGGTGTTGTTGTTGTACTGTTAGTGTGCTGCTGCTGCCGTGTTCGCTCTTTCATGCTTATTGAATACATTAAACACGCTTGGATAGACAATCAAACACGACGATTGCGGAGTTTTATGCAACAGTTCCAGGGCGGCCTCATAGCTGGGCAGACCTGATACCAATGTGTATTCCGGCACCGGATCCTCCACGTCGGGTTGCAGTTTCAACGCCTCAATATCAACAATTGTGCACTGCGTTGAGCCATTTGCATTATTGTGATCTAAAACGACAGCGGGGAGCGAGCGAGCGAGAGAGAGAGAAAAGTTGTCGATTAGTTACGCTCTATATTAATGTGTGTTGTGCTAAAAGTAATCGCCTTGTAATCTGACCTAATTAGAGTTGCAGGCCACTTAGGGGTACATTGATGCGATAACCCAGTATGTGATAGAAGAGATCAAAGCTGCAGAAACCAATTCAACTTTCATTTCTAATTAAAATAATAGTACATTGCATTTAGATTGTGTAATACCATGTACCTAGTAGTCTTTGAACTGTTTAAATATGCAAACTAATTATACAACTTGACTTTAAATTGGTTGCTCTCATATGTTGTTATTCATAAGCATATTATTATTTCAGCATTTTCATATTTATTAATTTCAATTGACAGCACGTAACATTGTATTATGATTTAATTTATTTTGTTGTCTGGTTGTCCAACATTTAATTTATTTATTTAGGTGCGCTCGGTCTGCATCTGCATATCGTATTTATTTATTTATTTAATAAATTGCTGAATATATGCACCGCGCATTAATTGTTAAAATATATTGTTTTTTTATGACTCGCAATATGTTGCTTTTGTTGTCATTGCCTTGACGCTGGCTTAATGCACTTGTGCTACTTTTATTTTTTTATATTATGGCCATAACTATAGTTTTCGCTGACACCGATAAACCTTGAGAAAGTTCTTTGTAGAGTGGTGAAAATTTGAGAGCATTAAGCAAGTCAGTGGCAATTTGCTAAAGCAACTATTTTGCATTGAAGCCGAAGTCTATTTAAATAATTCTCGTATTCAATGCTTAGATTACTGCATAACCCTTTGATAATAATAGTGCTGAGCATATCTATGGAGCTAAGCTCAGTTACATAATAATTATCAACCTGATGGTAATTGCCATTCATTGAGTAATGTTCTTGAGACAATATAGTCGCAATATATTGCAGTAAATTAGCAAATATCACGTAGACCACGATCGCGCTATTGGTCGAACTAATCAAAACGTTAACTAAAATAGCAGAATGATACGATAAGGTCTAATCAAGCCCGATTATGTTGAAAGGCAGCCCGTCAGATCTTTGGAATTCAATTTGCAATCAGTCCGTTCTATAGTACTTACAGTTGCGTTTCCAGGTGCGAAATTGATGGTACAGGAAGCACGAGCATATGCAGAAGACCATCGAGATCAAGATTAGCGTGAAGACAATGCCGATCCACACCTCGTTCATGAACTTGTCGTACTCGATCTGTTCCTGCAGCTTATTCACACTGCTGCTATCCAGGACCACACGATTTTGGAAGTCGAAATCCATGTTCGACACTTCGCTGGAATTGTGGGCGAGCTGCTGTTGTTGTTCGTTGAGTGTGGGATGCTTGAGTTGAATTGAATTGAAGATTGTGGCTCCAATCTTTTGCAGAATATCACTATCCACGACAGCGGCACCGTTCTGGTTCTTGTTGTTCCCAAATATCTGCCGGGCGACACCGATAAATTGCTGGAGCGGTAAATCGTGCGACTGCTCGTAGTTTAATGTGTCCGGCAGGGTCTCCATATTGCTCTTATATTTGGCAGTTGTGTGCGTAAAATAATAGATAACTATTTAAGTGACTCAATTACACAGGGAATATCTCTTTTTTTATGTTGGTGCTGCTCTTGCTGCTTTTCGATTTGTTAACTGCGGTACACTTTCACTCTATCGCCAACTTTATCTTTATCTGCTTCTTGTTTTCAGATTCGTTGATTTTTTATCTGACTGTTCTCGCTCTCGGCGCTGAGCTCACGTCCGACGTAGGCGACGTCTGCAAACAAACTGATTAGCGATCAGACCCGCAAAGGCAGCCGAAGGCAGCTCGGCTCGACTGCTAAGCGCGCTGCTTTAACTTCACTCAAGAGCATAACGATCGAGTGCGAGTAAGAAGAGACGCAGAGAGCGATCGCAGTCGTGAGCGACTGTGAGTTTGCTACCTGGCCTGAAGATGCGCTCAAATGCGCTCAGTGTGCTGTTCATTTACCGCTTGGTTACGCATCGCTAGCTCACTCTTTCTCCCTCTCTGGTATTTGGGAACTAATCTTGTGCTTCTGCTGCTGCGTGTAATGCTCGCTCGCTTAGTCTTTTGTGCCTGCCCAGACAATGCCCTCGAATTATGGGCACATAATTGGCGTTACAAAGCGGCGCACATGTTGCTCGACTGCCAGTCCCAGTCCCAGTCTCAGACCCAGACCCAGTTCCAGTTCCCGTCCCAGTTCAGCTCGTACTGTTATGGAGCATCGATCTTCATTTCTGCTGTGTGCATCGTTCTTTTCTTCGATTTCGTTGATGCCTGGCAAATGACATATTTCTACATTTGTTTTGTTTGAGAAAAGAAATTATTGCTGTAGGATAATGCGAGCGTATGAGCGTGTGTGTATCTGCTGGATTCTTTGACGGGGCCTGAGACCATTTATCGTTCTTTTTCTTTTCGTTTACGTTTTTTTTTGTTAATTTTTTCTTTCTTTTTTTGGTGGGGTTTTAAATTACAGCTACGTGCAGATATCTTATTTCGATACTCGCGAGCAATTTGTGGGCGCACATTCACCTGGCTGTGAGATGAGTTTAGCGATAGCATCTCAGGTAGGAGACAGGAGACAGCAGAATGCAAGAGTTGCGCATTTTGTAAATTGATGGATTTCCATATCCATAATCGATGCATGGGGGAAAATTAAAGGGGGAATGGCATAAGATAAATTATAAAAGTGAAATAGTATGCTGAAAAAATTTCCCATAAATATGTTATAATAATACCGTATTCTGGTTGAGATGGGATTTTGTAAAGGTTCTACAATTTCGATATCATGGTTTAGAATATACTATTGCTGATTATAATAAATAATCTAAAAATAGAAAATAAATTTATGCCAAGATCTGATAATACAAGATTAAGTTCGTTAGCTTAGTTACATATGCAAATGTATTCCTTTTAAATACATGACATTCATTAAGAAACGAAAAGTATTCTTTGCTTAGATCACACAGTTAGGCATTTCTAAAGTTTACAGTCAATAAGTTTAGAGATAAGAATGTTCATATATCACTTGATCACTGGCTATTAACAGACTGTCTGCTTGCCATTTTTCATTAGCGAGTCGATAAGAAATCGCATGGCGAATACACACACTCAAAACCTTAAACTGAAAACAGAGTGGGATACGATCAGTTTCTCAGACTCGCTGGCAGAAATGAAATTGCTTTTCAACGAGGTTTGTCTATGATAAATTTGAGTGCAATTTACAAAAGGGTTGGCCACGTCTGGACGCTTGTTGATGATCTTGATGAGCTCATCGACTGCACAAAAGAACATTCTTATCATGATTGTCTAATCTATCCAGGCAGCGAAATGAATCAGCAGAACACAACAGGCCAAGATGACGTTGATCTTGATGAGACGCTCTTCGGCAATCCAGCAACCCAGGGAAGAACGCAG
Source organism: Drosophila siamana (assembly GCA_035047445.1). Lineage (NCBI taxonomy): Eukaryota > Metazoa > Arthropoda > Insecta > Diptera > Drosophilidae > Drosophila > Drosophila siamana. Next base: position 115,251 of record JAWNPP010000154.1, on the reverse strand, counting down.
ACAGTCGATTGTCTATTACGAGGGTCAGATTAGCAAAGATTCCAGGGTTGTGCTTTGTGTCACAGTTGATGACGTTTTTTTTTCTTTTTTTTTTTTTTTGCTTTACCTTCCATTTCTTCTAGCGTCGTTTCCAGCTCATTTAAGACTGGAATTTGCGGCTCTTGTGGCTAGCCATATGGGCTGGGACCGGATCTTGGCAACCTTTTTGCAATAACTTCTGTCCAACTGTCAGTCGCTTAAGACAATGTCTCTCTAATTAGGTGAGGTACTCTCACATAAACGTTCTCAGCACCGACCCCGATGGCAAATCCCAGACCCACATGTAAGTTTATCAGTAGTTGCTAGACAGACCAGCCCGTCTTTGTTAGACTGTCTTCTGTTCTCGGCTTGCTTTCTTTGGCCACTTTTCTCGCCACTGTCCACTGACCCTTTGGGGCCCTAGTTGTGACCGAGTTGTGTGCCGAGTGTGTTTTTAAAAGCGGCCCAAGTAGCTTTAATTTAAGACCCTAATGAGCCATTTAGGCATTCTGCATTCTGGTTTTGTGTGTGTGTGTGTGTGTGTGTGTGTGTGAGTATTCAATGCCGACTACTGTGCGCTGCGGCTCCACAGAAATAAATGAGTCCACGGTCAGTCGGAGACTCAATCCGCTACGGATTGCATGCGGGTGATGGCACTGATAAAGCCGCTTAATTTTTCACTGTCCACGGGGCCCATTGCGTTGCGTTGCGATGCTCTGCTTTGCATAATGCAACCCAGCCAAACGAAATAAAAAGCACTACGACCAGCCTCAAATAAAATTTAACATAGTTTATTAATTCTTGTTTTAGATGTTTCTCTCGTTGTCTTCCACTCTATTTGGGTTGTATTGGTTGCAAACGTTGACATCTATAAATCGGCTTAAATTTGATCTTGAACAATTTACAGTCCAGCTTCTCTAAGTCGAACTGGCCTCGATCAGGTGTATTTAAACGTATTGAAAACAGCGGCAGTTTTAAGTAAATGCAACAATAAATTAGGCTTGAAATCGAGTTCGAATAATTAAGTGCAATCTTCTTAATTTTCTAGCGGTAAGAAATAAATAAAATCGTCTTGAAAGCTATGATATTCAGAAATATTGACTTGTTAATCATTCGATGTGTCTGTTAGTTGTATCTTCTCTGATTTGAATAGCTTTGCAAAAAACGCATCGTGGTTTAATTTTGACATAAAATCACTTTGTCAAGTCTTCTAAGTGCTTCAATAACGATCTCTCTGCAGTAGGAAGTGCGGCATCGATTATCGTTTGGCAGTATTTTTGTATTTTTTCACGAATGCAGGGTTCATGTGAAAATCTGTGACTATTTTCCGCATAATTACATGCGCCAAATACATTTCTCACACTCTAATTGAGCAATCAGCTGCAGCATCGGGCCCGAAGAAATAGAAAATTGTGGAGAACATGAAGATCTAGTGGGAATGCTGCATTCGCACAGCCTGATATCAACTCCTGTGGTGGACTGTGCGCCATAAAGTCAGAGGCTCGATTAGTTTAAAGTCGTCCTGCCAGGCAACTGGAAGCACTTGTTCCCTGACCCCGGAGTTAACTTCGCCAGCGCAGCAAGACGCAACGGACCAACAACTGTGCTGAGCTGTGACGCCGGGAGGCAAGAACAGTAACAACTGAAGCAACAACAACAACAACAATAACAACTGTAGCTCTGTGAGCTGCATAGGCAGGTAATTGCTGGAGTCCGGAGTGCAGTGATGTGAAACATTTGTCATATGGAGCGAGACGTGCCGTGAGTTGCCCTGGGAAAGTTGTCAACGATAGAGAGACGCTTCGTCGTTCGCCTTGCAAGCCGTCTTGCCGTTGCCTTTAATCTGTGATATAGGTCATGCAACCCTCAAGGTTCCGCGTAGTGGCATGCAGCACATAGTACATACAGCATGCCGCATGCCACGGCATTGTCTGAGCCTTTTGTAATCTCAACTCGACTCGACTCAACTCGACTTCAATTCGTGGAAATTAAGCATGAGCATGAAGCAAGTTGTAACAGCAGAAGTAGCAGAAGCGGCAAGGAAAGTAGCCTTGTCCTGTTGCTAGTGGTGGCAAGTCCCTGCTATTATGCATGTTGCATGCCCCACTGTGTCTGCACATCTATGTAGCTAACAAGTGCACTTTGAGTGCCGCTTTCATTGCATGCACAATTAAAAACGCAGTTAGACAACGAAAATACAGCGACACAAAAACAGTCACAGAAACCAACTCGAGCTGCAAATCCCCTCCCACACCATCGCACCACCGCACCACAGCGAACCACCCGAAGAACCCGAGCCCAACTGTCGCTTCAGCCCATTCAATGTCAATGAACCGCACACACACACACACACACACACACACACACATGCACAGCTCGCTGACGTTCGGATTGAATTCTTTCCTTATTTGTTTATGGTTTTGCCCCGTCTCAGATAATCTTGGGCGCGTTAGCTTCAAGTTCGTTGCGCTTGGCCAGGTTGCAACGTAGCTGCGACTGGGAGCGCGACTGTTACTGCTGCTAGGGCCTAGACTTCGCTACGTATCTATATCTTTAGTACTTATGATGTTATTTCATTTTATTGTCGTCTATCGTCGTCGTCGTCGTCGTCGTCGTCGTCGTCGTCGTCGTCGTCGTCGTTGTCGCTGATGTCGCTATCGTCTTCTGTCATAGTTCTCTGCATTTTGTTGGTTTATCGCTTCATAGGTTTTCAATGCTTCAATACAACAATTGATTGAACATTATTAGCACTCAAGCATAAATATTTTCAACATTCTAGTCAATCAACCGCCTTTATAAGGTAGTTTTCTATGGGTGCAGCTCTCTCAACTCCTTCCACCGAATTTGTCTTCAAATCGATTTCTATGATTATTTTGCGGTTGACGTGAAAATGTCATAAGAATAAAACATATGAGATATTTTTTACAAAGGGAAATCGTAATAATTCAAATTGCTTGCATAAGTTTCTAAGTAAACACTTTAATCTCGCCATTTGAAAGCATTTTCTTACATTTAATATTATAATTGATCAAGTTCTGATGCACGTTCAATTAAACCTCGATTGCTGCTTGCAGGTCAAGGATTAATTAACTATTCTGCTAACGCTAGAAATGACAGCATCACTTAATACTGACGATCTTATGCAAAAATCTTTGCAACGTTTCCACTTGATTTCTATGACCTATTATATCACAATTTTCCCTTCATATACATATATTAGAAATCTAGGGTCAACGCTCCATAGAAGTGTGTAACTATAGCATCCACTACTGTTGCTTCAAACCGGATCTATAGCTGTGCTAATGATATTAAAATTATATGTTACAACAATATTACCAGCATTTTCATAACAATCTCGATGATTGCGAATATTAATTGATTTTTGATTATCTGATAAATAGATTAAAAAGCTTTGAAAATAGTAAGAGGGTGTGTCTTTGTAGTAAAGAATAGTAACAATTTGATAAATTAATTCATTCATCTTCGTCAGAATATATCGCAACTAGTTCTTAGGCCCTTCAGCCACGTGCCTATTTCGATTGTAATTAAACAAACGAGCCCAACAAGTTTTCAGAAAACAAAAATTGCTAACAATAGAGAATGTGAGTATGACGCCAAATCTTTTGGTGCAACTAGGTAAAGCTGAGTATTTTGTAAGTGTTTTTATGACTCTGGGATTTTCACGTATTGCAATTAACCTTAATTTCGTAGATGGCGCCCAACGCAACTGTTCCCAATTGGAGTCACAGAAACAGAAATTCAACTGAGGAAATGTTGTGACTGGTCAACTGATAGACTATGATTGATGTCAATGGGGGGAAATCGACGTCGAGTCGTCTTATCAGTTGCTCGTTATCGCTGGGTCCCCATTGTAAAATGATATGCAAGGTGCTTGGCCGGCTTTCAGCTGTGGCAATTCATCACATTCATCAAATACAGTCCGTCAGTCATTCGTACACGAAATACACGAAATTCATTAGCCCATAAACTTTCAATTTCAAGAACTGCCCGACGCCTTGTCGCGGCTTGTTATTATTGACATTACAAATGTTATTGATTGATAGATAGTCTGCAAGAGGAGGTAGAGGTACATATATGTATATACATAGCTGTTGTACTCTTGAAGGTATTGTGACTCCATTTCGTTTCACTTTTCCACGGACTGCTTTTCTTTCATTCCGCTGAAGTCACGAAATTGAAAGTACATGTTAATTATTTCCACATACAACGCCAACAATCACCTGCATTCATTGTGCGACTGTTGGAGATGGAGATGGAGTTGGAGACCCGCAGACCCGATCAATTTTCACTGATAAGCGCATTAGTTTTCGAGTGTTACCTTGTCCAATTCCAATTCCAATTCACCCCTCGCCTCCTCTCCCCTCCCCACTTGCCCTCTCACTTGCATACGATGCATGCCTCGTTGCGTCTCTTGGTGTCAATCAGTTCCAATTCGAGTCCCCCATCATTCCTTTTTTTTTCTCCAACGTTTCTTTCTTTTTTTTTGTTTTGTTTTTTTTTTGTTGACATTTCTCTGTGCCTCGTCGACGTTGCATGCAAACAATGAAATCGGTTTTTATGTTGTTTTTCATTTTGTTGTAATTTTTTTTTTTTTTTCAATTTTTCTTTTTATTTTTTTATGGGAGCAGGAGGCGTTTGTATTGGATCCATCAGTCTGGCGACAGTAGCATTACAATGCATTTGCTTTTGACTCTTTGGTTTAGCGATTCTGGGAAATTGTCACAGCGGCGCTTTGTTTCGCCCTCCCAAGCGATATGGTCAAGAGATATTGGTAATGGAAAGCATTCGGATCGCCGGTAAAAATGGCACAGAGATGTGATATTCAGATTTTCACAGGTATGCGAAAAACATGCATGTGGAAATTATCTGTATTATTTGAGATAATGAAAATATCGAAGGTCTATGACATTTTGGTTTATACAAATGAGTGCAATAAGTTTTATGTTTATATACGTGTATATTTTATTTTAATTGCAATCATTACTACACCTAAATTCTCATAATATTTAAAATTATATTTTTCTTGTAATTAAAAAAAATAAATTAAAATAAATGTGAGTTTTTTTTTAATAATCAATGTTACATAATTATCTAATTCTATAGTTGCATCCCAAATTAAATACTGGATTTTTCTCAGCCATTAAAGAAATTTACCTTGCTTTCATTAACGCTGTCAGAAATACTAGAACGTAATTGTTTCGCCATCTCTGTGGATAAAAAGTAGATAAGCTCGACCGACAACACTGCTTACTTTGTGCAGAATTTTTCTCAAAAGTTCTCAGTCTCTCACTTGAAGGGGCCTCTTTATAATTTGCATTTCTAATGAGGTTAACAGTTCTCAGTACTTAGCTCGGCTCTGCTCTAATTACATGTCTTACATGACTCAAAGTCACACCCAACCTAATGCTCCCCTGCTTGGGCTCCATTCATTCAGCTGTCCATTGCAAACTTCAATTAATTGCACGCCAAGTTGTTGACGCTACCTTATCAAAATTAGTGTATGCGAAAAGATTGCCCGAAGGCACAACAACAAGTGTTGTGCTGTCCCTTGCAACATGGGCAACAGCGACAGCTGTGGCAGTGGCTGTGGCAGGGCTGGTCGTGTATTTAAAGTCCAATCTGCAACAATTCAATTAAGCCAATAACTAAACCAATTTGTAATGCGCTGCAGCTTTTTAGCTACAGCAACGAAGAGGACGACGATGATGATGATGATGATGACGCTGACGATGGCTACAAAGTCTTCGAGAATTGGGGTAAGTACGTGTAAAAGAGACAGAGAGATAGTAGGAGAGAGAGAGAGAGAGAGAGAGAGAGAGAGAGAGAGAGAGTGAGAGAAAGCGAGTGAGAGGGAGGCACTGTGTCAAAGCTAATGCCAAACACAAAGCTACGCGGCAGCGAGGCAAATCCAATTAAACTGGTGACAACGACGCTGCAGCCACTAAAAAAGGGCAACATAGTTTGAGAGAGAGGAAGAGAGAGAGAGAGAGATGGAAGAGTGAGGAGGGAACTGTGTGAGGGAATGTGGGGGCTGAATAGCGTGTAAAAATTGAATAAAGCGCAATTTCAAATGACTGTTGTGGACCATGGAGCAATGCCACCTGCTGCTGGTTTACATTTGCAAAAGTCGACTTCAAAGCAATTGCGACATAATTAAATTGACAACAACAACGACAACAGCGGCAGCAGCAAGAACTACAACAACAACAACAAAAACGAGCCAAGTCAACGAATGACACCAGTGACCCAGTTTAACGCGTCGGATAAAACTGGACGCGGCTCTGGCTCTGGCTCCGTCACCGTCTCTAGCTCTGACTCCGACTCTGACTCTGACTGCGACTCTATCACCGACTCCCAACGAATTGCGCGTCTCGTCTCGTATCTCCGTCTCCGTCACCGTCTCCATCTCCATCTGCGAACTGGAACTGACTATGAGGCGAACCGTATGACGTCGTCGTCATCGTTGTTGTTCTTGTTGTTGCTGCCGTTGTTGCAGTTAAAATTGAAAATTAAAATTATTAGACAGCGTGTCGCGCTGTCGCCTGTCACTAGCATTAGTTCAACATATTACGTATACGCATGCCCTGCTCTGGACTTTTAACTATTATCCCGTGGGGCAGCTAAACTAAGCTCCCATCGAGCATTAGATAAACTGAGATGTCGTCTGTGTAATTAAATAATTAATTCATAAGAAGTATTTATTTATAACTAAACTACTGTAAATAATTACATAAAATATATGAAAAATTCTCTGTCAAGTTTTATTTCTATTTGGTTTCATTGTATAACAATACAATTATGTTCAATCTTGTTTTAATTCATATTTAAATAAGTATTACAGAATTATATTTCAATGTGAAAGACTGTATTTAGCTAAAAATTTTTATTTACATATATAATAATAAAATATTTTGTTTAATTTAGCTTGTCAAAGTTTTGAATTCCTCAATAAATTCATATCTAATGCACATGATCTATAACCATTTTTATATACTGAAAAGGAATATATGAGTTTCTCAATTGCAAACGATAAATAAAAATTACTGCCATTTACTGTCAAATTCACAAATATTTGTATGAATTAAAGTCATATTTTTATGCTTTGCAGCGGATTTGATAAGTTCATAAGGCCGAAACTAACCGCAAAGTCGTTGGCTTTTAGGCCGCTATTTTAACGGGTTTTACCAGCTGCATGTTCGTCTGGCTGTCAGTCCGTCTACCTGTCCGTTTGTCTGTCTGTGTGGCTTGCTTTTGTTGTTGACTGCTTCTTAATTTCACACCAACGCCGCCGCCAAGTGGCAAATGTTTTTGCGGCGCTTTTAATACTCGCGCTTTACTAGCAGCCAACAGCCAACAGCTCCAGCAGCTCCAGCTCCCTCCTACTACTACAGCTGCAGCAATGAGCTTCTGGCAGCTATGACGACAAAATCCAATTAAAGAAATTATATTTGCACAAGCATATAAGAAAAACCTGGTCACATTTGCGGCAAATTGTTATTAAAACCATTATAAAGAAACTACCAGTTGGACACGAGCAAAGCAGACCAGAGTTGAGCCAACTCCTGGCGATGGTGGAGGCGAGGGAGAGCACTTAAAATGTTGACGCCTCAACCGCACGAGCAAGTTGCATTCAACATTCCATTTTTCCAGGTTGAGTGTTTTGTTAAGGATCTCGGATTGTTTTCAGAGGATGTGCCACAACCGCATTCACATTCACGTTCACATTTACAACCACACATCCACACATGCTTAACTTGAGAGATGCTTAACAAATTTCTTAACGTAATTCCTATGAAAGTACACAGCAGAAGATGTGAGACACAAGATACAAGATACTATTTACTGGCCGCTGGCCTCGTGTTGTGTTGTAAGTTGAAGAAGCAGCAGCAGCAGCAGTCGAATCAGCGAAATTTATGAAAACAAATTGCTCAAATTACAAGAGGTTCTCATCTGTTTTCCAGTTTCCTTTCTCTTTTTTTTTTTGGGAAATTCGGTTTTTGCGCTTCGCTCACTTACAATGTACTTGTAGTTATTTGTATCTTTAAGATACATGTGGGCGTAAGAGTGCTGCTTAAGTGCATTTTGGTATGGATTACGCCAGAGCCGAGTGTGTGTGTTTTTATGTGTGTGTAAGAGGAAGTAATGTTTGTTTTGAGCAGTGAACTGCAAATTTCCGAAAAAGGTTATCAAGTTGTCAATGGCAACGTTGTTGCTGGGGAAACCTTTGGAGACTCGAGATGAAGATAAGTTTATCTATCTGTGATGTGATTCACGCATAAAATGGCATAATATCACGAAATTAGCTAGATGATAAGTGTGGATTGTAAATACCACAGTGCGATGATAATGAAAACGCACATCATCTGGATGAGTAATGGAATGATTCAGTTACCCCGCAAATGTAGAGCGCTAATAGAATTTGAATAATTCGAAAAGCTCTCACTGACCTCGGCCTCTTCAATTTGATTTGAGCTATAGCTGCAGCTGTAGCCCAGTTGTAAAACTGTAAAATCTCCAAAAAGGGCATAAATCTAATTTGGCTTTTGGGCTCTTTTATGACGGCCATCGAGCGGATCGTTTGAAAAGAGAATTGCCAAATGCTCTGTTTGATGGTGATGATGATGATGATGATGCTGATGAGGGTGATGGTGTTGATGATAGGCTATCTAAGCGCCCAAAATGTACTACTTCAAATCCATTTACACACCTGACCATAAAAAGGTGGCCAAGAAATAGGTCTGAACTAGTAAATACTCTGTAGAGCCAACCAGCCAAATGATGTACATTCCACCCTATTTGTTAGGAGTCCAACTACCCCTTAGATCTTCTGTTGCCTGCAGGGTATCTACTGAAAGTTAAAAGCCATTCAACTTGGCCCGCAATAAAACGGCAAATGCGAGCGCGAAATATTTTCCAAACGCGCACACGAAAATTATTTTATGATGCTTTCAAACTAATTTTCCGGAAAAAGCAACAACAACATCAAAGTGTCTGAGAGCGCGAGCAACGTGCGAAGGCTCTCAGAATCGGTAGAAAACAAGCAAACGAAGAGGAAGCGTAAAAAAACTGTTGACGGAACGCGTGAGGATATTAAAATTTTATTTACCCGAAACCAAATTTTGAAAACCCGCCAACGAATGCGAGTTTAGCGGCCATTTAATGTGGTGGGAGTAACAGGTTGGTTCAAGTCCTCGAAACTAGAGCTGTTGATAGCTGTTGCAGCCAACAGCACTGTAACGACTACAGTTAGAGCCGGCAGTTTGTGGCCACTTCATAGTTCATGGTCACGAACTAGCCATAAAATGGGCAGCATAAGAAAGGTTCGAGGTCTGCGCAAATTTGTCGTTAGATACTTTCCCTTGTCCTTGAGGAGGAGGCCGAATGAATTACATGTGCAGCCCTAGACGAAGGCCATCAATCTAAATTACAGTGCAGTGGGGCTGGACTTGGAATTGTGAGTGAGTGAATTCTGCAGCAAATAATAAAAATATTTTAATGCCCTTGACACTCAGACGACAAATTGATTTATCGAAGAAGAATGGATGGAATGGGAAGTGAGCAGAAGTTGCAACATGCTTGCAACGAAATTGACATGTTATGCAGCATAATGAAGCGATCAGTGGCAGAGCCTAAGCCCTAGGCCTAAGGCCTCACACTGTTCCATAGAACGAGGAGTCGCATTCATAAATTCAGGCACTGCCTGCTGATTTGACAGCACAGCGATTGAGACAGGACATCAAGGACAGGCTGGTTGTTCAGTTCAGTGTCGCAGGTAACCTCCTTATTGTCTCATCCCATCTCATTCCATCTCATCCCATCTCAGCTTCCAGCTCAGCTTGCCTTTTGTGTTGCTCTTTTTTTTTGCCATCCTCTGTTTGCTTTTGCAATTGACAGGCTGCCTTTGCTTTTGCTGCCTTGGAAGCGTGGGCATAATTATGGTCTTCAATCTATTCCCAGAATTTCCACAGCAACTTCAACTCCAACGCAATAGATACGCACTTACACACACACAGATACACAAATGCACGCACTCACACACACAGTGGGCATTACCGGGTTTCAACGGCACGGTTCGAGTTCGAGCTCGGCGTGGAGTTTACTTGGAAATGAGGTTGCTCTTGCTCTTGCTCGACAGGATTCATTACTGTAGGTGTCATAAATTTATCCAGCAGTCTCTCAAGTTGATTTGACTGCTGCTCCTGTGGCGCAGAAAGGGACAAAGCGAGCTCTGCTAGAGCGAGAGCAAAGTCCTGCAGTCATCATCATAACTTGCACGAATAAAATTGAAGATACCTTCGCTCCATAACATAGCATAACTTAATGTGTAGCAGAAGATGTTTGTTTACCTTTTCGGTAGCCTGTCATTGGCATATCATAACTCAAAATATCGACAACTCATGTCGCCATACGGGTGTTTCCTTTGCGCAAACAAGATAGTAATTTCCTGTATTATTTATTTACTTTTAAGTAGTCGCGCAGTACATGAACACGATGGAAGGGCACAAAAAACTGGCATATCATCCTGTGGAAAGTGTCCTGACAACAGAACTCATTCATAAATCAGGGAAGGCAACTCAGCTACACAAGTATTGTTAATTTTCGATATATCTATGCCATGTTTTTAGGGGAAACCTCTTAAGTGTTCCTGAGTTGATACAAAAAGTGTAGCATAAAAACGAAGGAAGCTGAAAAAAACTGCTTCCTCATGGTTATTTCAGTGCTCGTAATATGATAGTCCATAACTTCGTCTGCCAGGACAGCTGACGCGGATTCCAAGAGAAGGAGCGGAAAGGAGAGAAGAAAACTGTTGTTCTTTCTTAAGTTGCATTTTTTGAAAAATTTATAATATTGTATCTTGAAACTATTTTGTTGTCAAACGGTTTTCTAAACTTCTTTCACTCGCGCATCTGAAAAGTTGAGTCATTTCTGAAAACTGTGTGACTTCGGATTTGCCAATAAAAATAAAAACGAACGAAATGGGAAAAAATGGGGAAAAGTTCTCGAAACGTGCTCGAGCCATAAATATCAATTAGCTTAGATAAAGATGCCGAAGCGAGCCACGGGCTATGCGATCCGAAACTAAGGCTAATTGCAGTTTGACTGTTTCGTCGGTGGTCCACATCGAGACTGAGTCTCAGTCGGGAATCGGAGTCTGAGTCAGCGATGGGTCAGTGTACAGGTTGAAAAGGAAGTCGTTAAATTGATAAGGACAAACTGAATGGAAATGCGCTGCAGGAAAAACTAAAATGATTATAGAATGGCAGCCCAGTGTCGGGTCACGTTCCACTCACTGATGACTCACAAACACACACATAGGCAGCCAGAGAGACAAAGAAAGAGAGAGACAGACGGCAGCTTATCGGGGGCAGCGACGCCACCGCCTCTTGATAAGCTGCTACAAATTTGATGACGCAAATGTCGCCGACCATTTTCCCGGTAGTTGCTGCCACTAATTTGTTGCTCACTTTGTTTGATGTCGGCTCCGTAGGCGGCGCTTTGAACTGCGGCCCGCGGCCTTCTTTGCGACGTGTTCTTTCTTTCAGTCTGTCCATTCTCTTATCATTAGGCGTTGCAGTGTGGTCCTTATCTCGGCATGCGCTGCACAGCCTCCTCTCTCTCTCTCTCTGTCTGTCTGCTACTCTCGGGTGGCCTCCTTTCATATTTGCATTCATCTTGATCAAATAACAACAGCTAGTTGGCATGCAGTCGCATCGTCCTCAGTTCTGTTGATTCACCTCTAAAATTATGGCCTTGCTTTGCCTTGCATTTGCTGAGACAGCTTATCAGACAGCAATCTAACCCTGACCTAAGCCAACTGACGTCGCTTATTTGCCGACAAAATACTAGACACTATATCTGTTTGATGTAGTTCACACTTTTCACGCTTATCGCTGACGTCTCTAAGGTTAACGAGATGACGAGATAAGAAATGCAATTTTGGCTCGTCTCATCGAAGCCCAGAATTCAGGTTTTCTTTAATTACCAGAAAACAAATTTTAGCCAACATAATTTTCAACTATAAAATTATAATCATATTATGGGCAATCTAACTTTGATTTTATATACGAAAAGCAAAAGGAAAATACAATAAAATGTACATTGAGAGAAAAAAGCCAAAAGATAGAAAACTTTTTTAAAAGAATATTTTTAAATGTGCATATAATTTAAAATACCTTAGGTATTTATTTAATTACTGGTACCTTGGTCTTTAAAATTTGCACAGTAAATATTAATTACATTTCAAAGTAAATTTGTATTTCTGATATAATACATAATTATTTTAAGATAATAAGCCCTGAAATAACCTTAGATACTTATATTAATTTATAGATATTCTGTCTTTATAAATTTGTATTGTCAGTATCAAGTAAATTTCAAATAATGTAAACATGTAATTAACTTTGTAACTATAGCTAAAACAAATAGAGAGAATATTCTATAGAACAATGTTCACCATTTACGAGTTCCTTGCAACTCAACACGTACAACGTTATTACTTAACCCACTTCGTTAGCCACATATACATCTCGTGTACATTGAATTAGAAGTTTACCAAAATGCAGCAAACAAACATAGATTTTACAGCCAAATCATAAACACGAACTCGACTCTGATTAAAATTTCATTTCGCACTTTGGACTGCGACGCCGTGATTGGGTGTTTCAGGTTGTTTGCCAGCGCTGGGTGCTGCTTGGGGCAGGTACCAAAAAATACACAAAATGAAAGAAAAATGAAAAAAAAAACAAGAACGCAGCGCTTGGTCGTAAAAAGTGCAGCAAGAACCGCAGCGAGACGCGTCCACTGCAATGCAGCTGGTGAAATGTCAGCGTTGCTTCAGGTTTTATGGCCCACACCGCAAATGGCTATGAGAATGAATCTAAACTGAATGCCTCGGCCCGGGGTCTGGGCCATGACCATCGCCCGAATCCGGGTCCGGGTGAGACTGAGTCTGAGTCTGAGTCTGAGTCTGGGTCTAAAACGTAAAAGTTTTATAGGTGCCGCAGGGCGTGCGCGTGGAGGATGCTTTGGGCCAAGTCAAAAGGCAGCCAACGCAGCGTTGACGTCAACGTCAACTAGAGATGGCAGCGTGAGGCACGATGGCTTGTAGTTAGTTGCCAACTAAATTGATTAATTTGGTAAGCTTTAAATCAGTTCGTGTCACGAGTTGTTGCGCTACCAGCTCGTTAATACAATTTGGGCTGTAATTAATTTTGCATGCAAGTCAGCAAGTCAGCGACGAGATGGAGACCGAGACAGTGACTGACGATAGTCGGAAAAGTAGCACTCGTCTGTCGTATATTCTTCGCTTAGCTCTCAGGTTGGCTTCAGTTGTTGGCTTTATTTGGCTTGGAAGTTAATAAACGAACGTCGCACACGGCAGCTGATTTTGAATGCCGCCACATGACGTTTTAGCCGATTTTGATATGCCAAATGTGTCGCTAAATGATTCTTATTTTCGTTTTGCTCGCTCCCCAGGGCACCACCTGACTGACTGACTGTTTCGTCAGTCTGTCTCCATGTCTGTCTGTTTGAGTGTGATGCGTACGTTGCGCATACGCCGAGTGTGACAAGCGCAGTTTTGTGACTGTCATTAGCTTTCAACTTGACTCTTCACTGTCGTTGTATGCAAATTGGCTGAAATAACAACAACAACAACAACGCGTAAAACTTGCGCTATGACAGACAGAAAGACAGACAGATCGAGAGCTGCGACCGAGGTTCAGGTCTCTAGCGTTTGCATTGCATTTGTCAGTCAGCTCATTAGTGTGCCTGTTGTTGTCGTTGTTGTTGCTGTTGTCGTTTTGCTGCAGCATTATTTATTTGACATTTTTAACACTTGGCTTACAGCTGACAGTTTACCGCGCTCTCTGCCTTTTGCGCTGTTTACACACTTCCAGCCATATTTGCCAACAAGCGCAAATTAGTTAACTGCATTGACTGAATTTGAATTTGTTGCTCTTCTTCCTCGCATTTGTTGACTCCAGGCATTAGCTGCCTCACTAACTGCCAGACTAAGTCACTCACTCACTCTTCTCTATATATATTTGCATATTTGTTTCAGTTCGTAAGCTTGAAAAAATGCTCAAGTTAAACCAGAATTTGCAATACTTTCTATGGGCACAATATGCCACGAAATCGAGTAAAGTTTTATGAATTGCTCAATCAATTGTAGCTGTTAATTTAGCTGACATACTTTCATTGCTGAGCACAGGATAGAAATATCGAGTTGGCAATGACATGAACATATTCATTTTGATCAAAATGTTGTCTACACTAAATACACGTGGATGCCGTCTCATTAATTGATGACTGACTGCCCGCAACAAAATTGCAGTGGATGTAGGCGCTAAAACGATCCAGGCGAATCGCATTCGCGACCATAACCCGGATTGAAAAGCATGAATTCCGATGATATCTATTTAAGATACAAGAAGGCTCGTCGAAAATTCTCGCTCATAACGTATTTGCTGTTGCTGATTTGGCTGTGTCTGGCTCTGGCGCAGTGGATGTTGGTGTCTTTAATGTAAGTACAATCGATCCACGACTAACGACAACTGCAGCAATAGCAAATCTTTCAGTCAGGACATACGCGATATATTTCGGGAACATTACTACGTAAGCATTGTTACCTTTGGATTGGCCATTTGTCTTTTCGCCATTTTCCTGTTCTTCGAGGGACTTCGCTTCAATAAATTTGTGTCCATCATTCTCTCATTGATTATTGTGAGTAGCTATCGTCCGCACTTGGTGTGCTGTGAAACGGAAACTACAACTTTCGCCCTGCTATCTAGGTAGAGTTGCAGATCATCGCCCTGTTTACGTTGATCGCTCGAACTTATTGGGCAGAATCGCTTTTGTTTTTCTTGATCTGCGCTGTGGTAATATTTATCTTTGTTTTCCTAGGTTTGCTTTTGCCGAGACGGGTGAGTGAAGTGTTGGGCACCTCAGAAATTAGATAAGTTATTAACCCACCCATGTTATATGCAGATGGACCTCACGCTTCATATAGCTCTACTTTTTATACTCGCCTTTCTCTTCCTTCTTGTCGCCGTCTTCTTTCTTATGCATCAACTTCTGGTCTCGCAAATGTGGCGGGACATCAAAGACTTTGGATTTTTACTGGTTCAGTTTCCGATTTCCATCACCATACTATTCGTGAGTACTTTCAATTCACACCCATGAGCACTCATGTTCAAATTCAAATTGCAAAGTTCGTCATGTACCATGGACAAACGATAAATGGTGGGAGATTCGCGGAGATGCGTCTGCATGATTATTGTCTTGGATCATTGATTCTTTTCCACGATTTTCTCATCATTTATTGGCTAACTTTCTACTGGCAAATGATAACGGCCGTTGTCACACCCACCGATTGGACGCAGCTCTCCACGATTTGGAATCGAGATAGGATGATGGGTCCAGTCGAGTATGAAGACTACAATGACAACGATCTAGTCAAGAAAACAACTGCCGAAAAAGCTGACGTTATTCCTAGACCCACCGCCGATGAACCAAAGCTGCCGATAACTCTGGATTTTATGTCGGACGATGTGCAAAAATCACAAAAGTTAATGCACGATCGAAGCTTTCGACTTAATAGTCTAAAAAAAGAAAGACGCCAAATGATCGTTCCTCATAGAAGAAGGCCCACAACGTAGGTATAACAACGAGGAGGCTGGCATTGATTATCGGTGACATGTATTTTAGCAACTAATACAAATAAACCAAACATTTATTTCATCCTGTTTTTAAATCTCAGATCTCTGAAATCTAATAAATTCGCAACTTGGAAGATGGCTGTATCTAATAAAGTTTTGGAGTTTGATGTGATTTCGAATATTTTTCGAATAGTTTGAAGTGTTGCAGACACTTTTCAGTTCAATGTCAAATTCTATGTTTAATTTGCTAAATTAATGGTGTTATTTATAAACCGTTTTGTTTGTTCTTGTTGTCGTCTGCAGTCAATGTTCTTTGCCATAGAGGGAGCTCGACTATCAGAGGCGTTCTGGGGCTCGGGCAGCTATGAAAGCCAGCTACCGGAATTATCAGCTGTATAGGAAAGCCCGTCAGAAGTTTGCACTCCATACATATGGATTATTAGGCATATGGCTTCTAATAGGACTAGTTCAATGGTTCATAATCTGTGTAGTGTAAGTTCGCTTCGATACCCGCATTATGTATGGATAGATCATGAAATTCCTGTACACAGTGACCCCATAAGAGAACTATTTGAAGAAGTTACTATCGTATGCGTTTTCACATTCGTTTTTTCGGTTGTCATCTTTTACTTCTTTATATACGTTGAGAAGCTGCGCTTTATCAATGGCATCAACTTTCTGATCTGCATCTTAATTGTGAGTGCCATTTTCCGCATTATCTTTTTATCGTTCTGTAGCATCTTGTTGTTTTTTTTCCAGGTTGAGTTGCAAGTAATTGCCTTATTCGCATTGGTTGCACGAGTTTATTGGCCGGATCTCATATTATTTTTTGTAATATGTGTACTTTTGTTGTTAATCTTTTTATTCGTTAGTTCGCTGCTTCCAACACGGGTTAGATCCTTTCACTTTTGCGCACTCAATTTTAATGCATTCCGATTCCACAGGTTGATTTAACCTTGGATGTGGCAGTACTTTTTATTAGTGCCTTCTTTTGCATTTTGGGTGCCATCTACATTCTAATGTATCGATTCCTGATTACAGAGAAAACGGATGGACGTTTTCTTACCCATGGCGGAGCGCAGTTTCTCGCTTTCGAAATTATTATTTCCCTAATGATTCTCATGGTAAGTTCGCATTGGAGAGTTAAGCCTACAAGTCATTGCGATTCAGACTTAATCCCAGTTTGTCATGTACCATGGACAAACCATCAATGGAAGCCGATTTGCTGAGATGCGATTGAATGACTACTTGCTGGCTTCCGTGATTCTCTTCCACGACTTCCTGATCATTTACTGGCTGACATTCTATTGGCAATACAACAGCAGACCCTTCACGCCCGAAAAGTTAATAAGGTCGACGACAGACACAACCACAACCACAACCACAAGGACAAGCACTACCACAAGCACAACCATAGCCACAGGTCCAACCCCAACGACAACCCGAAATGTTGAAAGTGGTTCAACAACGCAATCTGCGAAAACGGACGCGACTACTGCCACAACACTGGAGGAATCTAGTACTACAGGAGCAACAGCACCTACTACTGTTGGTAGTGTCACTGACATGTCGAGTGCTTACACAACTGCTGACAACAAAGGAACAACAACAACTGAAATATTTCATGATTATGACTATCAGGTCTACCCTAATAGAACAAAAGGATCGTCATCTGGCGACGTCTATGACGATGATACAACCACAGCTGCTTTAACTGGCACAACTACAGCAGCTGTGGATGGATCAACTATAGAGGCTATGGATGGATCAACTACAGAAACTATGGATGGATCAGCTACAGAAGCTTTGGATGGATCAACTATAGAAGCTATAGATGAATCAACTACAGCGGTTATAGATGAAACAGCTACAACAGCTATAGATGAAAACACTACAGTTGCTATAGATGAAACAGAAACAATTGCAGATGATCTTGAAGCACTGGACGATCTTGGTAGTACGACGACAATCAGTACTTTTGATACTAGTTCAACGGATTCAATTACTGCCGGTCCAAAGTTCTACTGGAACAGATTTTGACTATCTCTAATAAATCTCGCACAGAGAAACAAATTTCAGTTGTGGACAGTGTTGTGATTTCCAATACTTACTGACTAATTCGAAAATTTCTAGATACTTTTCAGTTCAATGTCAAATTTCTATATTTAATTTGATAAATTAATGGTGTTACTTGACAACTGCTTCGCTCTTTGTGTAGTCTACAGCAGTAAATGCTCGTCGCCATATAGAGGAAGCTGAACGTTTAGAGGCGCTCTGGAGCTGGAGCTGGAGCTGGAGCCATGAGGCCCAGCTACCGGAACTATGACATCTATAAGCAAGCCCGTCGAAAGTTTGCATTACAGTGTTATTTGTTATTATGCATTTGGCTTATAATGGGAATAGGACAATGGTGTATTGTCTGTTTAGTGTAAGTTCGATGCGATGCGATACGATACGATACGATAGATTACGATGTATGTACAGATCATAAGATTCCTGCACACAGATCCAGTATAAGAGATGTATTTGATGAACACGATATGATATGTCTTATCACCTTCGCTTTTGCGATTTTCCTCTTTTACTTTTTTATATTCATTGAAAAGCTGCGCTTTATCGTTGGCCTCAACTTTCTGATCAGCATATTAATTGTGAGTGCCATTTTCTCGATTAATAATTTTGTGATTCTGTAGCATTTTGCTGTATTTTCAGGTTGAGTTGCAAATAGTCTCGTTATTCGTGTTGGTTGTGAAAGTTTATTGGCCGGATCTCTTGTCCTTTTTTGTAATTTGTGTATTTGTGTTGTTTTTCTTTGTTTTCATAAGTTCTG
Organism: Drosophila siamana; assembly: GCA_035047445.1. Classification (NCBI taxonomy): domain Eukaryota; kingdom Metazoa; phylum Arthropoda; class Insecta; order Diptera; family Drosophilidae; genus Drosophila; species Drosophila siamana. Next base: position 96,723 of record JAWNPP010000154.1, on the reverse strand, counting down.
TGCTCCCCAAACGGGTTAGCTTACGTCACTTTATCGCACTCACTTTTTATGCTATTCAATTCCACAGGCCGATTTAACCCTGGATGTGGCAATCCTTTTTATAAGTGCCTTCTTTAGCATTATGGGTGCCATTTATATTCTAATGTATCGATTTCTGATAACAGAGAAGAGACCCTCACGTTTTTTATCGCATGGTGCATTAGAGTTTCTCGCTTTTGAATTGTATATTTCCCTCATGATTCTCACGGTAAGTTGTCATTGGAGTTGCTCTTCAAAACATTGCGATTCAGATTTGATCCTTGTTAGTTTGTTATGTATCATACACAAACAATCAACGGAAGTCGATTCGCGGAGATGCAACTGAACGACTTCTTGCTGGCATCCGTGATACTCTTCCACGACTTTCTTATCATTTACTGGCTGACATTCTATTGGCAATACAAGTATAAACCATTCACGCCCGACAGGTTCCAAACTACGACGCCAGAACCAAGCACAACAGAATCATTTTCCCAACGCTGGAACGTCTTCTGATATGATGACGATGACACAACCAGCGATATTCAAAGCTAGACGTCCAATGAGTTATCGATGTGAGCAAGTCAATCGAAGAAGTCGCGAAAGCGACTTGAGATTCTCAATGAAAGTAACTCATTACGACACTGTTCGTCTTGCAGCAAATAAAAATGTATGGGTGAATTTATCACCCGACACAATCGAAATTACTGTAACCTGTTCAATGAACTCTTTGGCCTCTCTGCACTCGCCGACAAATTACGGCCAGCACACGTCTCAGGCCCCATAAAACTATACTCCGCTTGCACGTACACACTCGACATTCTACAAAAGAAGTAATGATATTCCGTATACGTTATGTAGATATTCCATGGCGTATCGGTTATCTTTGAGGTTAACAACGCCCGCCAATGGTCGCTGTATTTATGCGCTCATTACCCTTCCAAAGATGCGGCACTGTAGATAATACAATGATACTTGGACTCGACTCTTGTGGTGTCTGATGTTCTTGGAAGTTGTCTTGTATGGTCTACGGATCTTCTTTGGAACATCAGATATTCTATTGGTTCAGAAAAATATGAATTAATATGTGTCTCTTATTTCGATGCTCAATAAAGACACTTCAAATACAAAGCTATAAAGAAAGGTAATAGTGCAATATATAAAAGAACTATACCAAACAACAACTTTCAAAGTAATATAAGACAAATGCTCTCCACAGGCAAGAAAACAGGGCAGGGTATGAACAAGTCGAGTACTCGTAGCTCACAGCTTTATGGTTTATGTTTTTGTTGTGATTTACAGCTAAACACGACCGCGACACAAACTTAACAACGCTGGAGCTGCAACTGCAACTGCATTTGCAACGGCAACAGCAACAGCAACAACAACTGCCACTGCCACAGTTGTTGCTGCTGGTGTTGATGTCAGTGCCAGATTCCACACCCACTCTGCACTCTGCTCTGCTCCGCTCGCCGCACACTCCGCTCCACTCCACTCCACTCCTCGTTGTCGCTGTCCACAGTTTAACTGGCAGTCACTCATGACTGTGACCTGAACCAGATACACGATGCACGATAATATAATTTATGGCCCTGTTTTGGTGTTTCTTGCTTCGCGCTGCGTTATGGAATGCTTGATGTGGCGTGTTACTCCGCCATCCTTCATCCGACTGTCTGTCTGTCTATCTGTTGGTCTGTCTGTCTGTCTGTCTGTCCCTCGTCGACTCATCAACAAATCGTACATTTGAATACAAATTGCAGCATTACACACGAGTCGAGGCGCAGAAACCTCAACAAAAGTGTCAAATTTGACATGAAATTAAGTATTTATTATGCTGGCACGAGAGCTCTGACTTAACCTGGTTCCAAATCCAGCTGCTGTCATTCCCATTCCAAACTCACGTTCATCATGCAGCGTCATTCCCAAGAGTTAATCAAATACCATTCATTGCTATTTTTGCATAAATATTTAATTTTGCTTGCATTTCGCTTTACCATAGTTGTTGACAATATTTATTCGTTTATTTTTTTTTTTTTTTTGTGTTTTAGTTAATTTGCTTAGCTTGAAATTTGCATTTTCAATTGAAGTTTTTGTTTTCCTTTTTGTCGTTATAGGCTTTTACATAGTTATTTCTTCTTTTATCTGCTGTTTCAATAGTAATAATTTCTACTTGTCATTTTGCTTTTAAAGTTGATTTAGTAACTGCAACACTTTAAGAACTAACAGTGCTTGATCAAGAGGTGCCGAATCAAACAAAAAACAAATCTGACATTTAACAAAACTTTGCACAAATTGTAAAGAAAATAAGCTGGGGAAAATAAGCAAAAGCAAACGACGAAGGAAAATGTGAAATGCAATAATGCAATATAGACAAAATGTTCTCATTGCAGAATTTAAGTAAAACGAAAAAATAGCAACGAGAAATAAATGAAGTTGTAACGAATAAGAAAATAAAACAAATGGAATGTTGTTGTTTGATTTTGATTGTACGGTTCGTTGAATAAATTTTTAGTTGTTCGTTAACATTTAGGCTTAATCGATAGGCAATTCGTTTAAATTACTTAATACATAGACAATAAATAATACTCAGTCTTGGATAATACATGATATAACAAATAACTAAAACAAAATCATGAAATCATTTCTCTTCCAATCTCATCTCGAAGCTACACATATAGGATCTGCCCCAAAGACGGGGGCGATGCCATAGGATGCAAACTACAATATTTACAGGTGACTAAACATGCAACCATGATCTCTGGCCCATCATGAGCTATACCCAATGCCCGGCCAGACTCTAGATCCCCTGCCCAGCTTTGTGGATGGGCAATCACGCGGCAACAACAACAACCAATGAGGCGCAATCGTCGTCAGCAGCTGCCGCCGGCAGCAAAGTTTCTGCGGCATCTGTTGACGCAGCATTGGCCACCACATTTCGATGGTGCTGGTGGTGCTGCTGCTGCATCTCCTGCTCCGCCTCCAACTCATCCGGCATGTTAATGCAAATAGCTGGCGAGCTTTTGTCCTCAGCCTCCGCTTGTCTCAGCCTCTCACGCTCCGCCTGCGCTTGCGTTTGAATTTGCGTCTGCCTCGACGTCTCGTCTGCTGCTGACAGTTTGCACTTTTGCAGCTTATTCGAGCACCGCTGCACTGCGTCCTTTTCCCAGTTCGTAATGCACGCACGCTGCTGCTGCTGCTGCTGCTGATGCTGATTATGATGGTGATGGTGATGATGATGAACGGCCGCCAGACTGGGATAGACAAACTTCATGCCGTAGGCAAAATGACGCGGCTGATGATGCAACGCCTCATCGTAGCTGGGCAGACCTGTGGCAATTGTGTAGCAGGGTGGCGATTCAATTTGATAGAATGCCGCCTCATTGCCACCTCCGACACCCGAAGCACCCGCTATCGGAGCCCCCAGTTGGGAGCCAGTTGCTGCTCCGTTGGCTGGCAGCTGGTGCAGCAATCGACGGGCATCGCAGCTGATCAGGTGATGACTGGCGCCGTGCGAGGAGTAGGAATCGCTGGCCGCATGAATCTGTGCCCGTATGTCCTTGTCTGCAAAATAAATAGAAGGTAGATAGAAGGTTGTTTAGTTTCTGTTGGCTTTGACTTTGACAGACGTCTCATTAGATTGTTTCTGAGCCCGCTCTCTCCCCCTCTTTGTGGCCCACACAAAGGACACTTGTTGGATGGCAAAACAACAACAACAACAAAGAGAAAAAAACCGAAGTAGGAAACAGGAGGTTGGGAACAGGGAGGCTGGGTATTAAATTCAATTTAGCGTAAAGGCGCAAACGCTTGAACTTTGTGAATGCCAGGACATGAACAGGAACCTCAGTATCTTATATTGAAAAGGCACAAAAAATGCGAGAAACAACACAAGGCAAGAGACCGAAGAGAGCGAGAGGAGAGAGAGAGGGAGAGAGGCGAAAGAAACTTTTGTGCTGACCGGAAATGCCTGTGCGAATGGACGGACAGGCAAAGTTTCCCATTCGCAACAACAAACTGAATGAGTGACTGACTGACTGACTGCCTGACTGGTCGACTGACTGACAACAACAAGAAATAACATGAGTAACTACAACGAGTAGGCAATAACATGCCGGAAGTGCGCGCGTGGCACATGAAAAAAATAAAAGTAAGAATAATAAAAACCAAAATGAATAAATACTGAAGAAGATGCAGAAATGCAGAAGGCATAAAAACGCCGGAAAGTATGCAGTGGTATAATGCTGAAATATTTCAGGGAATTCACAACCTTTTGCTTCGTTCGTTGTTTCGTTAAAGCCGAAAAATGTCAAAAAGCCGCAAAACTTAAAAGTGTTTATATGGCTTTGAAGCTTTACTCGTCAGTTATACGAGGTATTAAATAGATTTCAAAGGCATTGCTTTGAACTATTCAAATTGATGTGATGTAATTCAGTGCGATTCCAGTTCATAAAACAGTGTGTAAGATGATCTCAATAAATACGCATCACAATTTATTATTATCAGCAGCTTTTCCCGAATTTATCTGCCGCAAAACAATAAGAGCAATTGCAGCATAAAGTAAAACCCTTTATCCACAATTGGGTGCACGGCGTATCAATTATGATTGAAAATAGATTGATTCAAATAATAATATAAAAGGCGACCTGGACCGAGTATCATCGCATTTATTGCGTGTACTGCCGCACAATGTTGCAGTTATTAAATGCGATTTAAGCCGCATTCATTGAATGTTGTGTTTTCAGAAATCTCGACAATTTTTTAATTGTCAGCGAAAATGGTTTTTTGCGCCCTTCGCGTTGCTTTGTTTTCGTTAGCTGTGTCTTTTTTTTTGCTTTAAATTAAATTTAATTTAATTTTTTATTTGCATGTGCTAGAAGTTCGCATGAGTAAATATTTTGGTCAAATGGTTTTCCATTAAAGCGACGGCACTTTTTTTTTCTCTTGCGTTCATTTGGCTGGGCATAGGGCGCGAAGGGGGGAAGAGGGTGTGGCATGCAGTGGCAGTCAACAGTAAGCCTGTTGAACAAAAAAATGCTCGCATTACAATATTAAAACAGCGGAGCAACAGCAGCAGCAGTCGCACCGTACTTGTAGTCATACTGTTAGCAGGCACTGTGCTGCTGGCAGCGTTTGTTGATTTATTGTTATAACTGTGGCACAAACTCGTATATTTTTTGGGTGCTGCCTCCTGGACGCGCAGCACTTTCACAGACCCATTTTGACTTTTGTTTCATTTTTTGATAGACAGACGGCAAACACGACCAACTGGGTCCGCAATGGGCGTGGCACACACACACACACACATGCTGGCAGCAGCTTCATATTTTATGCAAGTGTTGAGGACGCCGCCACTCTGCTCTTGATGCGAAAACGCGCAACAAAAAAGAAGTTGCTACTGAAGTATGGCAAGAATCGGAAAGAGGAGGGACGGGGGGGGGGGGGGAAGATGGGACATGGGGGAGGCAGTTGCAGTGGCTACGAGAAAAAATTAGCACGCCATTTGTTTTTGGCTTTTGTTACAGCTTTTTTTACTGCCCAAGCGCCCCCCAAATGTATGCAACAATTTAAATTCATTGCAATGAGCTGACGAACGCTGAAGGACCCAACAATTGAGCTCGCTTCGCTGCGCTCTTTTCATTTATTTTTTATCCCTGCAAATTCACACATACATACGTATATATTTATATATTTTTTTTTGCATTTTCTTTCGTTTTTGGGCTTTTCATAATTGTTTGTTCATTTTGCTTTTTACGCGTCGTTTTTTGAGGTCGGACGGTATTTTATTACATTTAATCGGTTGGCAGGTGATTTCAATGAATGCCGCGTGTTGAGCGTTGCTCAAATTAAGTTTGTGCGGCATTATCCGGACTTATCCCCTGTCTTGCTTTGTTTGCTCACTGAACTTAAACTATCTTTGCGAACAACAAAAGCATTTTGCTTAACATTAGCGCTCTAATTGGTAAACAATTGAAGCTGCTGTTGCCGCAAAAGAATTGCGTCTAACTGATACCTCAAGGAATATTTGGACAAAGTCGCAGCTAGACCACAAAATCCATTATAAATTGAGGCAGCCCTAAGTGTCCTTTGCTTGGTTGGAGTCAAGTTTTTGGCAGTTAGTTTTTGTGTGTGTCTTGAAGCAACTGGAAGCGAGCAGGAAGTTGGAGGTAGTGTTGTGCTACGCTTAATTACATTTTTCAGACAGCCCAAGTAAATTATGCACAACCTATACAACATAATAAACAGTGGCTGGGGGGGCAACTCCTGTTTCGTGTTTCGTCCTGTTTCTGGTACTTTGCTTCAATTTACAAGTGCCAGGCCCCGCTGGCTGTTGTCCTCTTAATAAATTCAGTTGTGCGCTGCTCTAATTGATAACAAGCCAAAACTTGCTCCTCATTTGTGCCAGTGTGTGTGTGTGTGTGTGTTAGTGAGTGCTAGTGTATCCTTGCTTAATAAATAAACTGTGAGGCTGTGAGAGGCAGCTCGCCAGGTTGGCGTCTCAGGCGCTCGTTAAGTATTTATAAGGTAAACACACTTGCTTGCTCCTCGCTCTCTCTCGCAGAGCGTCAACAAAACACAAGATGCTGGACGTGTGGCATATAGAGGGGGTGCGGGCAGGGGTCTTGAGTTGCACACGTAGCGAGCATTAAGCGCACAAAAGCGTGCTATGAAAATCGAGCAAACTTAAGCCAAAGTTGCTTAATTATAAATGACACACGTGTGTGCCACACACACGAACGATGCACCTAACACAACGATGTGTTTAGACCCTATCTATGTAGGCCAGTTTAACCAACGAACAAAAAAAAAAGCGAGAGGAGAAAAGCAAAAACTAAACCCAACACGACACTAACGAAACTAATTAGACGCAGAGGCGCCCCCAAAAGAAGGCAACACACACACGCACACACGCAGATACACACGCACACTCACGCACATATCGCTCAAAGCTCAAATTGATATTTTACGTAGTGGTTCCCCCCAACCCGCTTACTTGGTCACCCCCGCACAAACACTCCTCGCTGGCCGCCGTCGCCGCCGCCTTGCGCAGCAAAAGTTTTTAAGGCTCGTTAGCACGAAATTGACAGTTTGACAGTTGAGTTGGCCATACTTTAACGCCACGGCCTTTGGCCCCCGCTTCCCGCTCCCTCTACTCGTTTCCCTCTTGTGTAACGCTCTCTATGTAGCCCCCTCTCGCTCTCTCTGCTGCTTGGTGTCTCTGGTTTTGGCCTAAATAAATCATTTGGCTAAATTGGTCTGCAAAAAGTTTGACACTCGAGTTGAGACTTGTGTAAGTTGCATAGTTAGGGCCAGGTTGTACAGCTTGTTGCTCTCACCGCTCAGCCCCTTGCCCTCATTGCCCCCTTTCTCTGTTCTCTGGGAATTCACACGACAGGAGTGTGTGTCTGTGTGTGTGTGTGTGTGCCTCTCTACTATAATTATGTGTAAAGTGCCTAAGCATATGATTTACTTTTTGGCATTTATTTAGAGGCATTCGCAGCACAAGCAACAGGTTCAGCTTAAGCAACAAATTCAAGCGACTCTTCAGGCACTTCTTCTTTGAATTTGCGCATACTTTCATTGCTCACAGCAGACATAACAAAGTATATTCAATTTTAGCTTTTGTTGCCCTCACAAAAGGCATGCAATATACTGTCGAAATTGCTGCCAACATTACGATGCTCTACTCGAGAGGGGTCGTATCACTTTGAGGCCTCAGCTGAGCGTAGTATGAATTAATATTTAAGAGGCAAGGACTTCAATAATTGAAGATGACAACTTATGTTATTCCAACAAATTTTACAACATACTTTGAACTATGAAACAAGTAGAAGTAAATCAACTGCTGACAGAGCATCTGAGCTGCGACTATGCACAGAGTGTAAAGTGGTGAAATGTTATCCTTATGCTGTATACTATATATTACGCATCTCCTGCTTTATCACTGTCCATTCAACGCGACACACACAATTTCACGCCTTTGCCGCCCAGAGGGGAAGCGGGAAAGTGGTTGCTGTGGTAGGTCAATTTGATATTATAAATATGCGGCACATACACATATATTTTGTGGCATCATAAAGTTGTGTATCTAAAATTACAGCGCCCTAACAATTTCGAAGCGCGCCAAAATTTATGAGACTGTCGGCCATAACGGCGCATAATGCGACGGGGCGAATAGCAGTGAACAGAGGGGTCGGATGGGGTGTGGTGGAGGCGAGGGGACCAGATTGGAGGAGTACACTCTGCATTTTATATTGTTTAGCCTGGCAGCCCAAACAGCTGGATAAATGGCCGTTGATAAGGTCGAAACAAGCGACAAACATTTTGATTAAAGTCACCCAAAACAAAAAAAAAAAAAAACGAATAGCACACAGAAAGAATGTGGGACGAGGGACGTTTGACGAATACTTACTGCATTTTTTCCATGTACGAAACTTGCGATAGAAGTAGCAGCTGAAGAGTATGAAGACCAGCGACAGCACCACCAACGAGGTGACGACGCCAATCCACAAATAGTTGACAATCGCATGCATATCGGCGTCACCGAAGATCTGCTCCCATGTGGAATTGTCGGCCGCATCAGGGGCATTATTATCGCGCAGATCGGCGAGATCGAGCACCACCGAATTGGAGAGCTGCTCGGTGCTGATGCTGGCCGAGGCTGGTGCGGAGCCAGCCGAGTTGCCGATACGCTGCAGCAACGCGTTAAACGAGTGCAGTGCATCGATGTGGCGCAGATCGTGCGCTGTGGGTATCTCGAAGGTGATTTGATTCTGTTGCATGTGCTCTGCGACGGCAGCCGGACTCATGCTGCTCGCCGGTGCAGCGATGAATTCCGCAAACAGCTCCCCACCAGCTGATGTTGTAGTTGTGATTGCTGTTGTTGTTGTTGCCTCCTCCATAGTCAGCGGGTAATCCGTTGTGCTGCCAAACGACATTTTGTTTTCTTGTCTCGCTTTTGTTTGCTGTTTGCTCACTGAAAACACAGTTACTATTTTTATTTCTCTGCTCTTTCGCTGTAGTTGTGATTTGTTGCGTTTTGTTTCTTAGTTGGCACACACGCGTCACGACACGTAAACAAAGCGTTGTCTATAAATAACCATTTGCCGAAATCGAAACTCGAATTTCGATTAGTTTTCGCTTCACTATTGTTTCTTGTTTCACGCCGAACGCTGCTCCGCACACTGCGTCCGTTCGCTGGGGCGGCTCGTTGATGACTAAATTCGCCTCTCCAGCAGCGAGCGCTAGGTAAAGCCAGACGCAGCGAGTCGAAGTCCAACTGCACGCCACCAGCTGCAATGTCGTCCGCTCTCTCGCACTCTCACTCGCTTCAGCTCGCGGGACATTTTTGCGCTCACTCAATTGTGTGCGCGCTCAACTCCCTTTCGGAACTCACTCATCGTCGCACACTGGTCGAGTTGAAGTACAATTCCTTGGCTTTGTAGCATGTTTTCTTCTGCAGTTCTTTTCATTTCGGTCGCTTGTTTTTTTAATGCTTAACATCCTCATTGCTGACGCTGACCCAGTTTGGAAAACGCTCGCCTTTCTGGCCAGAGACAAAGATGTCGACGTTTTGGTTTTGGTTTTGCTTCAAGAAAACTTCGGTCACCCGGTCACGTTCGTGACGCATTTCGGGGCGTTTAAACTTTAAAGTTACCAAGTTCTTGAAGCAAAAACCAAATTGCAACTTGCAAAACTTCCAGCGTTTATAATGAGCACATGCCCAAAGAGGAGTGCGGAATGCTGGCTGGACTGGTGATAAGCTTGAGCTTGCTGCTGGATTTATGGGGCGCAAGAAAAACATGAATTTAGTTTAGAAACTTGAGAAGCTGTTCATCAGTTCTTATGGTTTCGCTTAAGCTCACACAATATTAAGCGGCTTAAAGAGTTTTGCGAGAATAGATTTGGGAAAAAGCGCAGTTGAGAACGTCATTAAAGCACGTCTATTTAAATTTAAACCACTCTCAAAGAACATTTTTATGAAGCTTTTTAAATATTTGTATTTCGCTAGAAACTGGAGCAGCGAAACCTTCAGATGTGCCCTCAAATGAATGGGAACCAAGAGCCACAACTCAAATCTCAGCCATTATGTGTCCTCTGGGCGAAAGGAAGCCGCAATGCATCCTGGCCAGCTGGCTGGAGACAGGACGGGGCACATGAATGTGTCCTGGACACGCCTCTAGCCCAAAAGGCTGACCAAACGCCGGACAGCAAAACTCAATGCACAAAGGTGTGCGTTCTGGCGAAAAAAGAGGAAAAAAAACATTCTCAGAAAGTGGAACAAATGCAATCTTCTCACTCTCACTCCAGCACTCACGCGCTCACTCAGTCCTCGACAAACACACTCGAGCTAAACAGTGTTCTGAGTGCCACTCAAGAACCGGTTTGGCCAGCGCGCCTGTGCGCACTCAATGAGCGCAAAATTTCCCATAACGCGAGAGCGGCGAGCGCACTGAGTAAATTTCCCTTCGCTTGCGATGCGCTCACAAACAAACAGGGCGAACACTAGCAAATTGCTAGCATTCGCCTTTGAACTGCGCCCGGCTAAAGGTCACAGACGCGTGGGCGCTGCGAGTGACGCGCGTCGCTGTGGCAAATAGATTTACGTAAAAACAGCAACTGGTTTCGACGGCCTAAGAGGCCTGGGAGTCGAGTTGCACAGTTAGTTAGGTGGAAAGGGAAGCGTGTGCAGAACAGGCTTGTAATTGCTGCGGGAAATTGAAATAGATGCCCGATAATATGCACTTAGCTACAGCTACCAACCAAAGTCATTCGATAAATGCATTAAAACTTTTCGACGGCAGCCAAAAGTTGGGCCTCTTCTTTGAGTGTCTCTCACTCTCTCTCTCGCTCCCATTCAGACTCTTACGCTGGCTTTGACTCGAGGCAACAGCCAAACGCTTATCGTTAATTAGCTTTCGACTAATTTTGAACTTAAACATAAGTTTAACTGCAACCGGCTTAACGTAGATTGCCGCACAGATTTATGTCCACAAGCCACGGCAATAGCCCAGTGCGAAAGGGGGTTGGGGGAGAAATGAGGTGGCAAGATATAACAGAAATGGGAGCAGTCGAGACTGGTTAAATTACAGAAATTACCCGAGAAGTTGGCTTGATTTAAGTAAATATTTAAAGTTTAATTATGAGATAAATAAATAGAAAATGCGATCATATTTTTCAAATGGAAAATTTATGGATTTACCAGAAAACTGTAACAAAGCAATATCACAAACACCTACATACATACATACTTATATACATTGTATATACTGTTTTTTAGAATTAAAGTCAATAATACATATGAAAGAAGGAATACATTTTTTTGAATAACAATTATGAATTGAGTTACAAACTATAATCTTCTTTAAAACATTAAACTTTGCTTTCACAAATGCACATTGCATATTTTAATTGGTGTCATATTTCCATCCTGTTAGTGCATATTATAAAAGTTCCACTATCAAAAAACTGAAACAAATTTTTTGATAGCAAATCTTTACTTAACCCCAAAGTTTTCTGCTGCTCAAAGTACGCACAAAATGAATATGTTTGTGTTGGCTTAAAGAAAGAAAAGCAAATCATTTTATCTCAGTTTTCATTTGGGTTTTCTTTGCATTTTCCTTTTCTTTTCTTTTCTTTTCTGGTGCTTGTGCTTTCGACTTTCTTTCATTCTTTCACTTTAATCGAGTTGCTTGTGAATGGAAATTAAATTCACAGCACTTGACTTGTCGCATTCAATTTGCAAATTTGCAACCTGCCTAAGAATATAGAAACCCGTCGTCCTACCTCTCCCCCCACAGGACTTTGAATGGCCCCTCAACCACCCACCATGACTGGCACTTTTCAACACATACGACAATGAATGCCATGTCATGTTCTATCTTTTGCATCTTGGCTCAGACAAAGAAAGCGAGTTGGTAACAGGGGTAGAGAGAGAGAGAGAGAGAGAGAGAGAGAGAGAGAGAAAGACTAGATGTGGCCAGTGAGGCAGAAAGTTAACTTTTATAAACAAATTTACACCTTTCATTTTGTGCACGTTTTTAATATATATTTTCTAAGAAAATATGTAAGCTGTCAGTCCCCATGAAGGCTTAGACATATATTCCATGGCATATTCGCTCTCCTAGTCGTAGTCATACTCACCAGGTATGCAGATGCTCTGTGACACCAAACTAAAAGTAAATTCATTAAAAATTCCATCATAAAGAATACCTAGACAGAAGCTGAGCTGAACCACAGACGGCAACGAGGGGCGAGGGAGGGGAAGTAGCTGTAGGAAAAGTTGTATGCTTTTTACTTCAACTAACTAAAAAGTAAACCATAAAAAGAGGCAAGCATGAGCATGTGCTAGTTGAGGGTAGACGACTGGAGAATACCTTGATTATATGAAGGAAATATTTATAAAATGAAAAGAACATAAGCGTATTGCACATTAATATTTAAATATAGTAAGTGTTTGTGCACGAATTGTTCTGAAATTTTGAGAGCAATTTACAAACAAAAAAATATATATATATGTATATATGAAAAGAAACAACATTAAATTTGAAGTAATAATTAATTAGTGTGGTAAGAATTTTCATGCCATTAATTAATATTTTATTAACAAAACTTACTTGCTGGCTAAGTTACCCTTTGGTAATTCAGCTTAGGGTATTTAAAAAGCGACAAGTCACAAGCAGTCGTCAGACACTCTAACTACACCCTCCTAACTATGCGAAACTCACGCGTCTGCTCTTTGATATCTTTCAGCTTCCATCACACTTCACTTACACGCTCTTTAACATGTCAGCATGTCAGCTGAAAAAGTGAGAGATACATAGAGACAGAGACAGCAGCGCCAAGTGCAGACAAGAACAGAGATATGCAGGCAGAGAGAGAGAGACAGAGATAGAGAGAAAGAGACAGAGACAGTTTCTGCGTGACATAGTGACATAATAAAAATGTTGGGTTAGTCGCAGTTTTGCAGCAGCTAAGAAATAGCTGAAATTTCATTTTTGCCTTGAGCATTTCTAAGACCATTAATGAAATATGCAATTTGGCCCAAGTTTAACTTTGTGTGTGTGCATCTGCATAATTGCCTCGGGATTATGGATTAACATAAATCAATTAAAGGGCAGAGAGCCAGCTTGGTTTGTTGCTGTTGCTGCGGCTGTGGCTGCTGCTCGGGAAAATGCCTGTGAAATTGTGCAGAAGGCAAAAGGCTGAAAGAAATGCCGAGAATGCCAAGGATGCAGGACCTCAGCCTTAAGGCAAAACGCTTGGCTGGCTAAACAAATACAATTGCATAAGTCCTGGCAATCCTGACAGCCTTTGTCTTTCCTTCTGCCTGTCTTGTTGCTTTATCTATAGAGTTGTATGTTTATCATATGTGCGCTTGATTAGCGCTGACAACATATGCAGGCAAGCAAGCGAGGCAAGCGAGGCAGGCAGGCAGTCAGGATGCCAGGCAGGAAACTAGTCAAGCCACAAAAGGACTGCACAGCACAAAACTGTTAACAAACAAACAAGTGCTCATTTCTTTAGCCATACCCTGGAAACTGTAAAAATAAAGGGAGGTCAAGCAAAAAGAAATCAATCGAAATTTACATACCCAACATTTCAGATCAATTCATTTGCCTGCAAGAAAATAGCGCACAAAAAATACTCAGTGCCCTGACAAGCTGTTTGTTAAACAGCTGCCCTCTACAGGGTAACTGTTAGTCGCACACTCTCCGTATTCGGCCCCCAGCATGCTTATTTGTTTTTGTTATGCCGAGCTGCATATTTTCTTTTGGGAAAGTGGCACAACAAATATGGCTGAGGAGGTCCTGCATCGTACTTAGTGCTGCTTTCAGTTTGCAGTTTACAGCTCTCAGTGTTGAGTCTTCAGTTTTTGTTGCATGTGCAGTTGCTGTTTGTGGCATGTTGCATCATCGCAAAACAAAAGGCAGAAGAACTGCATTCACCATGTTCAGTTTAAAAGGATTTGCAGCTTGAAATATGTGCACTACATTGTTTAAAATACTATTTACACACACAATGCTCTTACATTATAAGTGCTTTGGCAGCTACGACGATAAAGGGAAAACCTAGCAGATATGAGGGGACAACTATAGAGATTATGCAAATAGAAATTACGAACAAGAAAAGAACAATTTGTATGTTAAACAAGACCGATGAGAAAAAAACCCAACTGATTCCAGAACCCAAAAAGACAACTGCAAGCAGCCAATACAATTTGCAAAACATGTCTGCAATTATAACGGATTATTCAGTTAACAGGATGAGGTATAGTGCGGCTCGATGTTCAATTGCCGACAAAGTTCCATAAAATTCCATTGCAGTGATTAATAACAAAAATAATAATTGCATTTAAATGTTGATAATTGTTACTTGAATTGATATCATTAACATTTTTAAAATAATTATAATTGATTAATTAGAGAAATATTAATTGCATGTATACATACATAATTGTGGCTTGAATTGATAACAATAAATGTATATTTTCTTTTTCAAATAATTATTTTTAATTTCCCCAAACCAGTTTGGATTTATTTCAAGCCGTTGTCCTCTTTACTCGTATTTTATCAATTACTCCTAATGAGCTGCGGCTTATACGACTATTTCAACTATTCTGGTAATATTTCAAACTAATTATTTATATGCTAAATTAATAGCTCTCAGCTGGCTCCGTAGCAGTGAAAAGGCTGGCCCCGGGAATTGTGGGGAGAGTTTCAAGTGTTTCCCTGGATCCCAAGTTGAAGCAGTCGTAATTAATCTATTTCAGTTTCAGTCGCATGCTTTGCCATTTCGACCTACATTAATTTCGTATTCATTGCTCGGTTGCAGCATCAGCTGTTGTGAGGCCCCCTTCATCTTCTTCTTCCTATTCTATACAACCTCCCCCACCCCCCGCTGTGATGGTTAGTGGAATCGCGTGCCATTCGCGCATATTTCGCGCTCTTGAAAAGTTTTCTGTGCCGCTTGCTTATTAAGAGGCAGCTGGAGCAACAAACTGCAAAGGCTAAAAGAATTTCAGCCATAATTCAAGTACGCCTCACAAATACCAATACGCGAATAGTACAACAGAGGAATAAGCGAATACCAAATACAAATAGGAATATCCGAAGCCGTGACAGGACTCGGCCTGTCTCCGGCCCCAGTGAAGTTGCTTGCTTCGTTGGTGACTGGGGGGTCGGAGGTTTGATGCGGTTTGTGGGCCTTTTGCTAACCGGAAACTGGCTGCACGCTTCCGTTTTGTGCCTTAAAATTAATGAGCTGACAGGGTTGCGGGGCCGCAGGCAGCAAGGCGGCGGGGCGCACCAGAGTTGCCACACTTTTCGCAAACTAATTCCGAGCAACTTGTTACAGTCGCAAAACTTTTGCAAGGACCTAAAGCAGGACGACCTTCGTGCCAGTTCCTGCCGGCGCATCACGCCGCACGTATCCGCATTCGCATCCGTATCTCTCAAGCCCGCCTTCCATCTCCTCTCCGTCTTCAGTCGCGCTAACAGCAACACAACAAATAACAAGAGAGAGAAAAAAAAATGAGAAGCCAACATTATTTGAGCAAAATTTTCGCTTCAAAGTTTGCTTATTGTTTACGTGCGTTGCTTCATTAAGAACTGTCGGCGAGCGGGACAGTCAAAGGGCGAGCGGTGATAAGGACGCGAACGAGGTGAGGCAAAGTGCTGTCGGGGGAGGGAGGGGTTGGCGTGAGATTGCCGCGAGGGTTACTTGACTACAGTTACATTTCCACAGACCTGAATTGGGTCAGACAGTCAACACAGTCGACACTCGAGCTGCAGTTGGACTCGTGGCTGTGCTGGAGTGGAGTGGAGTGGAGTAGAGGGTTGTTGATGCTCGAGAGGCGCGTGTTTATTTACTTTTGATATAGATTGGATTGTTTAATAAGTGTGCGAGCAGATTAAGTTATGAAATGTTCCACATACTTTCATAATTCGACGAGAAGTTCTCACATTCTCCCAGCGAATTAAGTGCACGCATGTGAGAACTTTTCATACCACACACACTCGCATCTGTATCTCTTTGCATGTGTATTAGTGTGCTTTTGTTTGCAGAAGCTTATTGCATTAGCGTTGCACTCACAGGCAAGCTTAAAGCTTTCGAAGCCCATGTGTAGATGAGCACTGTCGGTGAACGAAAGTTAATTAAAACTTGTTTCAATTGCTAAAACGATATCGCATTAAACAGGTAAGTGAACAGCTCATTAGCTGCAGGATAATGAACGCCATTGCGCGGTTTTCTCAATGCCCCCATTGCAGCAGTAATTTCATTTAAATAAAAATAAAAAATAAACCAATCGAGTGGCAATCATTTGAAACAAAATACAGGCGGAAATTGAATAAGCAACTGAGGCAAATAATCAAAAAGCAACAAAAGGCGAACCAACGACCAAATGCGGCAAGCGAAACACAAAAAAAAAAATAAAATTAAAAAAAAAACAGTCGAATGGCCAAACTGACGCCTGCTATTCAAAGCACAATCATTCAAATCAGTGGAGTTTGCTCCAAATCAGCGTAGCACCAGTCAAAAGTCCAGAAATTAACATTTCCACCAGACTAAACAATCAGGAACCGCGCCAAAATCACGATAAATACAAAGGAAAAAATTGGAAAACGAAAATGCATGAAACTCTCGGAGGATACAACAGATACCCTGGAAACCTTATCTTCTGAAATAGATTTGCTTTAGTTAGGATCTAATTAAAATTTTGAGAATTTAGCGAATAATATCATGTAAATATATGTCTATCTTTTTTATTAATTATGATGCCTTATGAATTTGTTTTATCTTCATCAAGTATGTAATTTTGTAAAGCAGATTTTGCACTATCTACAACAAAAGTAAAATTTAATAGTTTTATATAAATATTATTTGAAATAATTATTAAAAATAAACATTTGTTGAGAAAATACATTTTCTTGAATTAATAGAAAATTGTCTCATTGATTTATACTTTAACTGTCCATTATACTCCTCCACTTTCTTTTATGATTACAGGGTATGCAAATGCTGTGTAAATTGGTTCGCGAGGTGAGGGAAAGTAAACGATCCACTGCAGTAGATAGTCAGAGAGCAAAAATGCGGGTGAAGGAGGCTGCAAACTGAAAGAGAGCGAGGGAGCAATAGATGGAGTATTAAACAAATTTATTCGATATAATTAGAAAACTTGGCGACTTCTGAAGTAATTCGCTTAATTACTTTAAGTGCGCAAATGACGATGACGACGTCGACGACGTTGAGAAAGATAACTGCCAAGTGCGTCAGTGGCCAAGCGAACAGCTACAGCTTCGACTCCCCATCGCGCCCCAACGCCGGTTTCAGTTTTAGCGCCCAGCTGCTGCCTGGTGACAACACAAGAGGCGCCACAAGCCAATAAAAGTTGCGACCAAACAAAATCGCAAATGCCAACTTTGGCGTGAATAATGCGTAGGACCAGCAATTTCTGAAACTGTGAAAATTAATTGAAGCCCAGTCGCAACGAGGCTGATGAACTGAAAGCAGAAGGTGGAGTAAAATGGGTAACCTTGGCAGTAAATTGTATTTCTGCAGAACAGAAGACATTGAAGCTGAAGTATTCACATTGTGGTTTTAACGGAGGTAGCTATAGAAATTAAATTTAAGGTGGAGAAATGTTAAGATTTCTTCATCGTAAATAAAAAGAAACATTTTTATAAACATAAATATTTATTTGGAATTTCAATTACCATTATTAAGAACTCAATTACTCCTAGCAAAGCATTTACATTATCTTAAACCACTTCAATCTTAAGTTTTATTTTCAGTTCCTTGAAGTGTCATATTTTTTTGGAAACGCTCTGGAAATCTCGGCCTAGAAATCAGTATTTTAGTGTCATTTGCAATCCCCAGTAAGTAGGCTCTAATAATACATCAATTAGGTTAAGCCAACCTTCTTCAAATGAAGGTTGACTGTCGCACCGAGAACTGACCTGTCACAATGCCACCTCGAAGCGACCCAAAGCATAATATGAAGGGAGCCCAAGTGAGCCGTAACCCAGTCATGACTACGGTTTACTGCAGGCAAACGTGAAGCGTCGAAAGTTCCGGTACAAACTTGAAAACATAATCCCACATCCGGTAGCCACAATTTCCGGCAATATGAAAAAGCCACAGCAAGTACAGCAGCAACATCAGCAACAGCAACACGAATAAGAACAAGAGCCAGTTGAGCAATAACAAAAACAACAACAACAACAATGCTAAGTCCTAAAAAACAAAGCTCTCTGCCACGTTGAGCGATAACAAAAAGCGAGTCCTTTGGCGTGGCCGGACTTGAGCAGAAATTTGTGTAAATTTGATGGCAGGATTTGCCACGAACTGAAGGAAGGAAGCATGGCAAAGGAGGAGATGCTGGAGCTAAAGTTGGCCGGAAAGCGCGTCTCTAATAAAGCCGAACGAGCAAAAATGAAGATGCGATGGCAATAAGGATAAGGCGAGGCAAAGGATAAGGCACAGCTACTTATGGCGTACATGGATAGATGGTAAATGGCTGAGGCCGCATTAGGCATGCGGCCAGCTAAGAAGCCAAAGGACAACGACAATGAAATGGCAAAAAGCAAAGGCAGCAGCAATGGAAATGGCAAAGGCGTTAAAAGCCAACGCCAGGACATAAGCAGAATGAGCAGAGAATACTCTGCAACACTCAACAGACAGCGAGAGAACTAGGCTGATAATGATGTTATTAACATAGCGATTCACATTAGATGCCGCAGGCTGTATGATGGGGAGAGAGCGAGGAAAACTGTTAACTTAATAAAAATTAATGTTAATTTCGCGCTTTTGCTTTTAATTAAAAATTGTCAGGACAGCAAATTGAAAATTTAAATCTACAAAACCAAAGAATGTATCACAAACATTTCCATAGAAAACTTTGTGCCATTGCCATCACCCTCCACCTCCCCTTCCTCAGTCTCCGTCCCCCACATGGCCAACTACGCTCGGCTTGAAGTGTTTTGGCCATAATGCAAAGCTTTTAGCATCAACTTTGATTCACTGCTGCGGCCACCGCCCTGCCTGCGTTTTTGTCTAGTTTGCTGTCGCAAATGGCAAAAGTTTGAGCTTTAAATAATTGGCAAGTCGAGCGGCCAGAGGAGCAGCAGAGGGGGAGAGGGCAATGCTGCCTGTTAGTTTTAAATATTGTTGCTAATTTGCCACATTGTGCGTGAACAACAGGCGTTGTCGAAGAGCGGGCCAAGGGACCTGAAAGCTGGATTAAAATTATGAGCTTGCCATATTTTTTGAAGTGTTCGCGACAAAGGCAGCAGCCTCTCTCTCCTACCGTCCCCTCAACCTTCACGTTCATGATAGAATCCTGGCAAGGACAAGCGATGCACAAGACGAATCCCGGACCAAGTTTTCTTCAAGTGGACAACAAGAGATGAGCAGACGCTGAAGCTGCAAAGTGCGAAAAATTACAACAGCGGTAGTTTTCTCTTCTTTCGCCGCTGGTATCTTTTTTTTCTTTCTTTCTTGTGTTTTGCTAAATTAACAAGAAAGATAAGTTACAGTTTGCAAAAGCAAATATGATAAAGCAGCAAATGCCCTGGAAAATAACGAAGATTTACTCCGAGTGCTGGCAAAAAAAGAAATGCAACAATTGAAGGCTGTAGAAAAAAGGTGGCTTGAGTGAGATACAAAAGTATCTTGCAATGATGAATTGAAAATACTTAAAATTTAAATAATTTGCAAATAAATTAAAGAAATGCTAAATTGAATTTAGTTAGATGTGAATCGAATTCCAAAAACTTTGAAGTTAAGCCAGTTTTTGCACCTGTCTAAACGTGCTCTAACTTAACATATCTTCTTAACTCTTTCGACTTACAGGGTATAAAATCCCATTTATTAGAAATTGCTAAAGTTATTAGCTTACAAAAGATGGTGTTAATATAAATCCTTCTATGGTGAGGGTTTCGGGTGTCGGAGATAAAGCAGGAAAGTTAGACAAAGAACAATGAACAGACTGGGGGACAGCGAAGCA
This sequence comes from Drosophila siamana, assembly GCA_035047445.1. Lineage (NCBI taxonomy): Eukaryota > Metazoa > Arthropoda > Insecta > Diptera > Drosophilidae > Drosophila > Drosophila siamana. Next base: position 76,703 of record JAWNPP010000154.1, on the reverse strand, counting down.
AATTCAACACTTCAAATGCGGCACAGCAAACGAATAAATATTCGTACTATTCATAAAGTATTCTGTGGGGACTGCGCAACTTTCTACACACAAACACATAAACACACACTGACTGCAGACTGCATTCAGAAAGCCGCAACTTTAACTAACTGCACGGCATCCTAAACAATGACCAGGCAGACGGAGCTGACCACAGTCAGATGCCTGAAGCCAGCGACCAGCGGCCAGCAGCCCGAATCCCCGAAGCTGCTGCCGCCTAGGAGAGTTGCTCAGGCAGTGAACCAAAAGCTCATCCAATTTCCCCCACCCTCACGATGTGGTTGATGCGAAGGTTGTTGTGTCGGAGGGAAGCGGAGTTGCTGTGTGGCGACTGCTGGGCAGTTGAGCCCGTTGTTATCCTTCCAAGCCGGGGGCTAGACTAGGCTGTCGTTTGATCAGGGCGAAAACCACACAACTGTTTTGGCATCTTATTATGGCCGGTTGACAGGTGCGTGACATTTTGTGGCTGCACGCATCGAGTGGACAAGCCTCCGACAGCCCCCTCCGACAGCTGACGATGGCAACGCACGCCAGTCACTTGCTTCCCTCTGCCACTTGCTTGTGTCCTTGTATCCTGGTTACCGCATCCTTTCCAGAGGTGTCAACGTGCAAATAAAAGGGCAACACACAACACAAAAAAACAAAAAATAAGTGCATGACAACCGCAGTGAACTGATATCAATTGCCCACTCCTGGCATCAAATTTCATTATGCCAAAGTAAATACAAATGCACATATTATACAATAAATGTACATTTTTTAAGCTTCAACACGACACTAAAAAAAGAGGTTTATTAAAAATGCCCAACACTTTGCAACTCATTCCGCAGCTCCAACGTTTCAGTTTTCTTTTCCTTTTTTTTTTTGACTGGGAATTGAACGGCATTTCGCAAATTGTTGACAGCTGTCCCCGACATTTGGAGTAAGGGTGTACGAGGGGCAGAGTAGCGTATTTTAGAGCATGTCTGTGCTCGTCTACGGATGAGTTTTGGAGTGTTTTAATCCTCTATGTGAAAACTACTTTTCAATCTGACGCCTGACAACGTGGCGTGAAAATAAATTAAATTACAAGTTGAAGTTTAGCTCAACTACGACTGTGAAATGGTCTTCAAATGAAGGTAACAACAGTTTATAGAGTAGATATGTAATATAGAGAAGATAAAATAATCACAGATTTTTGAAAGAAATTCAGGAAATTATTAAAATAAATAAATAATTGAAAAAACAGTTAAAACTAATTTATTTGCCAAATATTGAAGTATTAACTTTAAATAATAAAAAAAAAGATGATACGACTGTAAAATGGTCTTCAAAGTATCTAAAGTATATAGCGTAGATATGTAATATAGAGAAGATAAAATAATTACAGATTTTGGAAAGAAGCTCAGGAAACTATTAAAATAACTAGTAATTGAAGAAATTTATTTGTCAACTATTAATGTAGATATCTGTATTACACTTTTCAAAATTTTTTTTTAATTTCAACATCAAATAATAAATAAAAGGCAACTTATATACGACTTAGTGTATGTACTGTTATGACATAACAAAGTTTATTTCAAGCATTGCAAATAATAATATGCATGTTTAAAGCAGCTGCCTGTAATCTGTTTAAATATACGATTATTCCAGTTTGCATAAATAGCAATTTCAGTTAACTATAGGCCATCAGATTGATGGGTGGGCACAGTTACCCCTAAAAGTAGTGCAACAGCTTAGCATTGCAGGGCACAATTTGTGCTCTCGTGCAAATAAATTCAAGTTCAAAATTTTCCGACTGTCATTTCAGGCCGTGACATGCTTCAGGCTACGGGCTCCGTCAGTCAGTCAGTCAGTCAGTCTGCTGTCCTTATTTGATTTCTCACAAAACGCAAACTCACACCCCGTGCCAGATGCACAAGCACAACCAGAGCCCAGATCGAGATCCAGACCCAGACCCAGGCAGAGGCAATCTGAGTTGTCGAGTCGGAGTTGCGCTGTCGTCATCGTCGTCTGTGCTGTCTATCTTCATTTGATTTCGAGTCGATTTCCTGGCAAAAACGCGAACAGAACAGAACTCGTCGTCCGGCTACGTCATATTGACATAAGTCAACGGATTTCACATTGGTCACGTAGTGCGGCATCTGCCACAACTGCCGCAACTGCCACGTCGTCTGCAACGCAGACTGCTGCATGCCTCACATTATATTCCTCTGTATGTTTTGGAATATATGAATATTTTAGAAATGCTTTTTGTTTTCTGCCGTTTTTTTTTTGTTGTTGTTTCTCCCTCCTTTTGTCATTCGCGAGGAGGGAGAGAAAACTTTAGGCGTTTCGTTATGTACAACACCCAATTAAAAAGTTTTTTATCACCTCGTCTATGTATGACAGTTGGCTGCCCACAGATTCCGTTCTGGGGTCTTGAACAGATCTACTATAAACACGTCAACTCACAACTCGGCGCATAAATATGCAAATTTAATGTGTTTTTAAATAATTTTCACTTAAGTTTTCGAGACGTTTTTCCGGTCACCTCATTTGCCGGCCCACGCCGAAAAGAAAAAAGCAAAAATGCGTTTTGAATTTCTATTTTTGGGATTCGATTCTAAACGGGTTAAAAGTTTAATATGATCATCGATCAGCAGCAGCTTCTCCATCTCTATCCGCTATTTACATAAAAGTTTTGTGTGTTTGGAAAGTTTTTACCAAATGTTTTGGGCCACTTTTATGGGTTTTAGATTGGGCGTTTATGAGAAAATGTTTATGATACGATTGTGAAATGAAAAACATACATATCTAATCAAGAAACATGACTTCAATCGCTCGCATTGCGCCAAAGATTTACAGATTGTTAAATCTTTGCATCGAATTGACATTTAAAAATGTTTATAAACTAATAAAAACCGAAAGCTCAGCGCAATAACAAATCAACTTGAATTATCTTAAAATATAAATCAAAATGAATATAAAAATGAAAGACTTGCTGCAATAACTTTAGAGAAGTGCAGGAAAAGGAAAAGTTGACTTGCTCTCAAGTTTATTGCGCATTCGCATTATCCTTTGGCTGGCAGGATTTTATGAGTATTATTTTATTTTTATTGCCAAACACTAAAATGAATTACGTCCAAATGTAAATTCTTTTGTTTTTGAGGGTGCATCAAATTAATTTTATTTTCATGATGACGCCACCGCAACGGCAAAAGTTTGGGCAACCCCGAAACCGAACTGTAGGCAACCCTTTTTCGAGTTCTTTCTCTTTTGCTCACTTTTTTTTATTTCGTGGTCTGCATTTAATCAGGCTTTTGGCGAAAGGAAACCAGCTCAAAATATTCAAAGTGCGTACTTTGAGGCAACACATAATTAAGCTTAATAAATTTCTAATTATCAGATGGACGCTAAGTGAAAAATAAGGCAAAAAAGGGTCGAAGGACGCACTCGGGCGCAGTTGGCAACACATGGTTAGGTCCCCTTCTTGAATCTTGCAAATTAACCCTTTTATAGGGGACACAGACAAACAGAGATAGTTGAAAAGTGAGTGAGACAGAGAGAGAGAGGAGAGAGAGAGGCAGACCCTGGACTCGCTGGACAATTAAAAGTGCGCTCATAAAATGCCAGTTTTATGTTCAGCCGCTGACTGCAGTTGAAATTTGAATAAATTGTACAAAACGCCGACGAGCAGCGAAAAGCGAGTGAGAGACAGAGAGAGGGAGAGAGGAAGGGAGACAGCAGCAGGAAGAGTTGCTCCCTCAACTGTCGACAATGCTTCCCACGTCCACTTTTTATGACCTGACCAGAAATTAAAAGTTTATCTTGATTTCCCTCTAAACAGTTTGATGAATAAAAGACAACGGCGTTGACGCGACCAAAAGCACAGAGACAGCGAGACAGAGAGGGAGATAGGTGGAGGTATTCACGAGTCGGGCTGCATAATTAGACACCCGTTGGGTTCATCCAACAGTGTCCCAACTCTGTGATGTCCAGCTACGTATGCAAATGCTTTGCGCTCTCTAATTCATTTTTCGACTACCTCTCCCCCTCACTCCCTCTGTCCTATACTGAGAGCAATCTCTCTGTCTCTCTCTCTCTCTCTATTTCTTTCTAGTACTCTGTCTTTATATGTCGCTAACTGTCCCACCATTATTCACGCTCAGTTGGCCACCTGTGAGACAACATTGATAGACTATTGTTACGGTATACAAGACAACACGGAGAACGGCTTAAATTAATCAGCTAAAATGCTATACTACCGAACACCCTATTGTAGAACACCCATATTGTAAATAACAATAAAATTTGCTACAATTCTACATCTTAACTTTATAATCAAAAGATTGTAAACTGTTGGATAGCCTTATGTTTATGTTTAGTTCTTAAAATACTAAAACTCTTAATTGGCAATCTACCCCAAAAGTGCAGTTAAGTTGCTACAGGGTATGCATAGAAAATGAACACCGAAAGCTGGACATTGTCGTCGACTTTTTATCGCGTTAAGAAAATTAACATAATTGAATTAAGCATCGATAAGCGCTTCAGCTGCAGTTTGCTCTGATATCATTAGCTGCCGTCAAAGTTGCTGTTCATATTATTGCTGCCATTGTTTGCCGCCGTCTCCCAAGTTGGTGAGTGGTAAGCGCAGTGGCAGGTTGCGTCACACCATTGCTTATGTTTTGGCATCATTAATTTAACATTTGATAAGCAGAACTCCGGTCACTGGCAAATGTCAACAACAGAGGGGGGGGAGCAAGTGAAAGGGGTCAGAGGGTCAGAGACAGTGGCGACGTAATTGCCAAAATGTCAATAAAGATTTAAAAAAAATTTAAACCCCTTGCAGACGTATCAAAAGCACCGCATAGAATTGATTAAGCAGGGTTGTCAGGCAGCTAGGAGGAGAGTGAGAAAGCAGGAAAGATGAGAGAAAGTTGCAAATCGTAAAATATAATTTAAATTAATTTATGTAAATTCACTTTAAGCTGGTAAGTGTACTTGGTATTTCATAAAATATTAAATTGATAACTGCAAGTAATTTATCTTTAAGTCTTGCCAAAATATTAAATTGATAGCTGCAAGTAATTTATCTTTAAGTTTATCATGTTTTCACTTGGCATTTGAATGTGATGTATTTAATTTGATCTGATGCGTTTTCTACATATTTGCTCAATGTATTATCTGAGCAAACACACAACAAATTGGCAGCTTTAGTCGGATTCGTGCGCTCTGAAAGTGCTTGGCAAATACACCTGGCAACCCTGACGGGCAGAACCAGGCGATTAACACACCCAAACCAAGACACGTCAGGCCGGGCGAGGCGAACCAAGTAGTTGGCTTACAAATGCACAGCCGTGTCCTAAGCCAAACAAACAAACAGAAGGCCAGAGAGACAGACAGTCAGACAGACAGAAGACAGACAGACAGACAGACAGTCAAATATTTGATATTTAATCTTATGAAACGAGTAAACAAAACAGAAGGCAATCGCTGGGGTGTAGGGAGAGATGGGGTGAAATGGGGTAGCTGGCGACAAGCTTTGAATGAATTAAACAGGCAGCGCATGAAATTGTAATTAATTAAATTTAAAGTCAACTTCTTGCCTGCCAAACAAAACAGACAACTTTAGACGGCGCGTGGGCGGCCTCGCCAATAGGGGGAGAGCAAGGGGTGTGGCCTGGGAAGGCGCCTACATAAAGGATTAACACGAATACACGAAAACAATGGGTAACAATTTGACGCTTAAACTGTTCCAAAAACCAAAGACAAAATGCAAACAACAGAACAAAAACACGAACAACACGAGCCACAACGACGTATGGGCGGTGGGAGGTGGGCGTGGCTTTGGCCCAAAAGTGCTTTTAACCTACTTTCATGTAAACTGACACACACATGTGCGCCAAACACACATAAGAGTATGCATAAATAAACTTAACCTAGCACACCGCCCCCTCCCTCCGAAAGCTGGAAAAGCGACCCGCGGAAAAGCGCTTTGAATATCAGTTGGAAAAAACATGAAGAAGAAGAAGAAGCGAGTGTGGACCGCACTTTGTCGTCTCGCCTCGCGTTGCGTTGCGTTGCGTTGCGTCGTTGTTCCCGTTGCTTTCAACAAAATTTAATCTCATTTACACACCAACACACACACTGACACAGACAGGATACGCACACACACACACACACAAACACATACACACACACTTTAGTTGGTAATCCTTTAAATGAGTTTAGCGTCACGTTCGCACTTATGCATTAAACACGTGTTTTTGCCTGACATTATCCTTGCCTAGCACACTCACACACACACACTACAGAAACTCACACACCTCTCGCTTAACTCATTCACACTCGCGCACACACACACACACAGTCAGGGAGTCCCACTCACAACCCCTTGGATATGCAATGCTTTTTTGCACTCGGCACAATTCAAAATGTCAATTGAGGCATGTGGCCATGTGGCAGTCCAACAGCACTTGAGTGCCACAGCAGCCAGAGGAACTCGCAAGTCCCATTGCTGCCACCCCTCGCCTCTCCGCCATTTCACCCCTTCCCCCGCAATGCAATGCACCCATGCTGGTGGCTGATGCGAATTGTTGGACGTCAAACATTCACGACATGCGCCGCGGGCCGGTCTCAGTTTAGTCCACGTCGTTGCACCTACAACGACTTTCAACTGCCAACTGCCTGCGCTTCTCTTTCCTACTGCCCCTCGCCGGTGCAAAAGCTAAGCCCACTGTGGGCGTGTCTCGCAGCCTCCCCTTCCCCCTCCCCCGCTCTGGATTGGCACAAAGGGGACAAAGGGGGCAGGCAGTACAGCAGAGAGGCGGCACTCAGTGCGCAACGTTGGCTCATTAAAGTGGCATATTTCACACATAGCCCCAGTAACAACAAGAGCACAAAACAACAACATCAGACTATACTATGCACAAGCAGAACTTTGATACCCTTACCTTGATGCCAAAGCTGTTGACGTGTGATAGAATTCACGTCAAAATTGACAGTCAAAATGCTGCATTGCATTCCTACTGAAGTTCACAAAATATAATAGTTGTTTTTTGAATAGTTGTAATTTTGAAGCGCCAAAGTATTTAAATTGCAATTTATTTTACATATCTACAGTTACATTTCAAAAATTTATTTCGATTTTAACCTTTTTATAAAAATTATAAATTTAGTAGCCGCAAATTTTTAAAATTTAAATTTAATTCGATTCCTAATTACATTATTTTCGCGAACTTTAAGCTTTTGCTGCTTCTGCTTGTTCAAACATTATATCTCTTTGACTCTCTAAGCCCTCGATACTCGTTCTATATAAAACGTTCACTGCTTCATACCTCACTAATTGCTACCCATATTTTACTCCTTATTTCTCTTAGACACTGGTCACCTTCTAGGAAACGCCAACTTTAGAGTATTAAATATTCTATTTAATATTTAGCTGAACTCTCTCGTACGCAGTTGACGTTCTGCTGGGCATCTGTGGCATATCCTGGTCCTGGTCGGGCCTGAAAGTACAGTTGAGCACTGTCTCGGTTAAGTGCTGGCAATTTTTGTCTTTGAAAAATGAAAACTTTGTTGTTAGCTGTTGTTGTTCTTGTTGTTGTTGTACATAGTGCATTGCGTCGAGGGACGGTGCGAGTATGTGGCAAATTATTTTAATTGTTTGGCAAGTGCTTAGAATGCCGTCGACTTAATGGACTTTTTGAAGCAGGCACCACTGACAATGCGCACGGACAATGCGAAGAGAGCGAGCGAGAGCTAGGGGAATGAAGTTCTGGGCGTGTTCTGTGAGTAAATTAATATCAAGGGAGTTACGCATTTCGGTTAAATTAATATTCTTTGTTAAGTTAATTTCCGAAAGAGGTTCTAAGTGCGTCATAGACATTGTGGTTAAAACCACTTGCTGTCCTACAATTGAATTATGTAAGTGCGACACAAAAAAAAGCGACTTAAATTACACATTTAATTCTGGCGTTGTGAAAGTGAATTGTTGTTTTTTTTTTTTTTTTTTGTAGAATTCAACTCATTCACTGATAATCTATTGATTAAATTAAGTTCAAAAGCAATTGTGCGCAACGAAAATCGATTTAACTTTTAATTACTATTCAATATTCATAAATAGTGTGGCAGCTCAACGAACGCGTGTATGTTGTACAAGTATGTGTTTGTGAAAACAAAAAACAAAGAAAAACTCTTAAATTTCCAGCAAATTAATTCCACGAGTATTGAAAGAAGCTTTTATGCAAATATATTAAATGCAATGTGTAAAGCCACCCGAACTAATGGCAAATTGTTCTCGAAGATACCCTGCAAAAAGCTGGTAAACAATTTTTGCATTTCTTGTTAATAACATTCAAGTTTGTTGAGATTTTCTCGATCGAATTAAGAAACGTTTATTCCCGTTTTCGCCTTGCGCTATCTTTACAGGGTATCGAGAGGAATCAAAATGGGAGACATGCGGCAAAATAATAATAAATAACGCGCCAACGAGGCGAAATCAATGTGCAGCGCGTTGAAGCGTGTCATTTGTATGAGTGGGCGTCATGCTGTCCAAATGGGGCGTGGCAGTGACAAAATAACCGCATGACGTCAATCAACAGTGCTGTGCATGTGTATGTAATGGGATAATATATAATCGAGGCATATCAACAACTTGCCACAGTGTTGGTTAACACTTCAATAAATCGATAAATGCATCAAAGAGAAAAGCTGTTGCATAATTATCGGCGCACAGCCAGCACTTTAATTAAATTGGCTTCGCTCGAGTATTAGCGACTCTCCCTCGCTCGCTCTCCGTCATTCTCTCTCTCTCTCTCTCTCTCTCTCTTTCTCTTATACACCCACCCATCTTCGGTTGCGCTTACTGCGCCCAGCATTAATCATAAAAATTGCAATCAATTGGCAAAAATTGAAATGGCTGCCAGTTGGCTGACGTCCCATTTGATTCGAATTACTGCTCAAAACGGGTACTTCAACTATTCGAGGCAGTTTGTTACGTTGGCTCAATGCAAAGTCGGAGTGTTTCATAAAAACTACTAATATAAGTTTGTTATTTGCTTGTTTAAAATGCACTTAACTTTTAATGTGGCGTCATGATGCAAACTAATTAAAAATTTTACTTTTTGCTCCCTCATAATTACTTTTACTATTCAATACCAGTAATTTTAAACTACTATTTTAAACATGTACCTAAAGGTTTAGGTCTAACGTAGTATAGTTTTTTTCATATTTTGTTTCTTGATTATGTGCTGAATCTTATTTAATTTTCGGTAAAAGAGCCCATGTGCTTTCTTTTGAAAAACTTAAAAATGCATAAAATATACATATTCATTAAGTCTTCACTTACTTCTGCAGCTCGTTGGGGTATTCTTTTAGCTGCATTCGAATAGTGTACGTACTTCACTTCACATGTGAAGGAGCATTTAAATGCTGTTATAGCTTGCTTACTTGTTTGCCATTCCAAGTGAGTGGACGTGTCTGTCAATGCTGATGATGACGTGGATGTGAATGTGGATATGAATTGCAAGGAATACGATGCTGATGCCGATGTGGTTCGCTATGCTGGGCTAAAGCATATCGCAGCAGAAGTCTCAGGTAAGCTGCAGAGCAAAACGAAAATTAAGTTGGCAAAGCGTTCAACTGCAAGTAACGCCCCGCGCTTCAGCGCTAGCTCCCCAGCACGAACAATCTCTCTCTGGGGGGAAGGAGGTGGGATGGCAGTAAACTGAAGTTGCTGCACGTGACCGACAAACGTTCGCCCAATCCCACAGACTGCGCACAGTCGCCATGCCAGTCACAATCACAATCCTAGTGCCAGTCAGCAGTGAAAACTGCCACGTGCCGTCATCGACAACATTGCAGCAGCAGTAGCAGCAGCAGTAGCAGCAGCAGCAGCAGCACTTGTCAGCATATGTCGAAGGAGATCGAGTGCCACTGGAAGTGGCACAGTTGCTGCAGCCTGCCACAGCTAGATGATTGCTTTTACGGTCACCTGTGGGTGTCATTAAAAGATATCACACAACTAAGTCAACTAGCATTGAATTTCTGTCATTATATAACCAGCTACGAGTTCCTATTGCCCTACTGCAATACTGTGAAAAAGCCCAATTTGCAGGATGCACAGAACATGTATAATTTTCCATACCCTGTCATTAAATATTCAGCTCGAGTTATATCTACTAAAGTGGCTATTAAACACTGAAACATTTAATTAAAACTTTGGCAACTGCAAATAACAAACTACGTGTTAAATAAGACTGCAATTTGTATTTACTCAAATCACTATTTTAGCCAAGTTTACACTTCGTATCCATGAATTTCTACTTCTCGCGTTTAATCTACTCTCAGTTGCGCTCCTTCATCAAATGTCCGCTTCACTTTTAATGCCATTTGCCAGTCTTCCTTTAGTGTCTTCCTCTCCCCTGTTTTTTATGAATTTTATTTAGCATTTTGTTGCTGTTGTTGTTGCTGTTGTTATTGTAACTGCTGTTGAGTTCTTTAATGCTGTTAAATGCATTGCAATTTTTATCTGTTGTGAAGTTTTTGCCTGCATCTACGTGACGTTGGCGCTTTGCTTTTGCATTTTTTGCATTTGAAACTGGACTTGCATATCCGTTTGCATATCCTGAATGCCTGTTGTAGGATCCTGCTTCCTGCTGTCCTGTTGTGTTATCTTGTGGTTTTTTATATCAAGCTGAGAATTTTCTCATTAATTTCAACGTTTTTTCCACCGCCATTCGCTTCCAGTCGTTGTCCCATCTCTTTGGTTGTCGTTGATGAGCTCTGTGGTTGTGTGTGTGTGTGTGTGTGACAGTTGTCGGTCTCCGCTTTGTGGCAGAGTCCTGTGCCACACAAGCCTGGTAAATGAGTGTGTCATGTGCTAGCACACAGATGCAACTATTCACATTTAATGATATGGAAGTATTTAATGCGGCACAACTATTTCATTTCGCTTGCAGTGCAATTGTAAAATCAAATTTAACTAAAGTCAATCAAATGTCGAAGTCTGTTCGTAACAAATATCCCAATATATCAGCGATTATTTACAATTTGATGTATGCAGCTTTCATCTTCAAAATTTCGTGCCCAATCAAAAGGTAGAAATTTCTCTTCATTAAATATTTTTGTTGCAATTTAGAAGATTACATCAAGATTTTCCTACGCAAACGAAAAAGAAAAGAATCATCGAGCAATCAGTGCGGCAAAGTGGAAGTTCACACAAATTAGTGCTCGGGTCAAAGGCAAAGCTGGACGGGAACGGAGTCGGGAACGGGAAGAGAAGTGGAAGACAAACACCAATTAAATGCACATAATGATAATGTTGTGCCGAAAAGTCATTTGGAGCTAACTAAATTACAACTTCCACTTTACATTAGATGGCAGAAAAGCGGAACCTTCACAATGTACTCTCCCCCGCCAGCTCCCCGTTACGTCTTCAACCTCAACCTTAAGCAACGACCTCGACCTCACCCAAGTCCAAGAGCTGCGCTGTTGAGTTGTCGGTGTAGAACGGAACTGGAAATCCACACAAATTAAAAGTCTGCTGCAGTTGCAAGTAAGAACAGATGGCTACTGCAACCTAATGAAAACAAACACTTCCCTAACAACAACAGCAACTATTACATTGCGCAGGAAAAACTAAAACGAAAAGAAAACCTCATGTCTAAAGTGAACTGCGAACTGTATAGAAAAACTGTAGCTAAAACCATTGTAAAGTTGGTTTTCGGCTTGGTTGAGTCGCTTGAAGTTCAATGCTGAAGTTCATGAACTTGGGACTTTGAAAGGGTTTATCGGGTCGCTCCACTGGCTGCTGACAGAGCAGTTTATAATTAGAAAACGTAAGAAGACGGCGAAGTAGAAGTCGGAGAAGTCAGAGAAGTCGAAGAAGTAGTAGAAGCCATAGTGCAGTTGTAAATAGAAGCAGAGCTCAGAGACCGACAGTTTGACTTGCCTCAAGTGTCTGACAAAAAGTCAAGTGGATTTTGGCGGCAAAAGTTGCGTTGCCACAGACCCTTTACTCGTACTACTACTATTCTGACCCCTTCTACTTCGCCTCCTCATCTTCACAATATTCCTTTGGCAGCGACGTGCGTGGGATTTTGTGTTTACCGAAGGCAGACGACGCACACCAAAGTCGAAGCAACATCAGCAGCCGAGGATGATGAAGTTGATGATGATGATGACAAGTGTGCACTGCTCCTGCGATATTGACAGAAAAAACAAAAGCAAACAAATTGTCGGTGTGCAGTCGCGTATGTAAATAAAAGACAAGAAACCAACAACAAAAATAAGATCAAGAAAAAAACTCAAGAGCCTTGTGTGACATAACGAATAAACAAATACCCTCGCAACAATAATATATTAATCTTTTCAGAGGGAATATAAAAATTTATCTTTTCTGTGAATGTTTGAATTTCTAATATTTATTAATTTGTTGTTAGAAATATTTTTAAATTGATACTAATTTCAGAAATATTAAAAGATAGATTGACAATCAGTTTCAGATGTTAGCATTATTTACAAAAGACATTAAATTATGTGCTGCGTAGAATTGGCGTTCAAGTAAATTTATTATCTATCTATTTTATGTATATAGTAGTAGTGTTTTTCACTCTCTTCTATCTATTAATTTCTTTTGCATTTCCACCATCACCAATTCGATATGCCGCACTCACTGGTAGAGTATATTTAAATACGGTAAAGCGGTGGCAACTTATCAACATTGAAATGAAAATCGGTTTAAAGAACAAAACCCTCAACAATCCCGAGAAGGCAAAAAAACAAAAATGAACAGCGGAGGAGTGAAGATGAGATTGTCCATTTTTCACATGTGGCCGGTCTTTTGTTATTATTGTTTTCAGCAGCTTAAGCAATATTTAATACTGATTTAACAAGAATAAAGCCGAGACAACAGGAACAACAGCCACGAGAACGAATTATTCCAATTTCGACATATGCTTATAGATATGTATACGACTACGTGCGTGTATGTGTGTGTGTGTGTGTGTGGGAGTCTGTCTGCAAGTATCTATGTGTGTGTGTGTGTTTGTTTTTGGATCCCTCTCGCTCGTGGTTAATCTTTAAAGTGTGTGCACTCTCCATCTCTATCTCTGGCTGTCGCTCCTCTCTTTCCATCTGCATGTTTATATTTCGATTTAAAATTCTGTGCACGCGCCATGCATTATTTTCTATATACGATACTCCGTTACTCGTACTCGCACTCATATTCAAACAAAACGAATACTCTGGAATGGCCGGTGTGAATGTTTGCTGGCGGGTTTTCGTTTGCATTTTTCCGCATATGCAAATAAATATGGAATAATAGTATAACGAATATGCGAAGAATATGAACAGATATGCACAATAGTCGTTGATGCTTTTTAAATAAATATCACAAATAACATTGCCCCTCTATCCCACACACTTGCCACGTATTATTTGCTGCTGTGTCGATTGATAAGCGAAGCGAAATGAAAACTGCAATTGCAAACTGAAAGCTAAAAACTGTAAACTGCAAACTCAATGGTGAAAACTGCATTGCAATAAATTGCAGGAAATGCAATATAAAAATGTTTATTTGTCATAAATTGCCATAACTGGCATATGGCCCTCAGCATTAAAAATGCAATCAAAAAGCAAGAAACATAAAAATGTCATATATATGCGCTAAAGATGGGAAGTTAATGCGCTGGAGGCGAAAAAGGAGAGAATCAAATGCAAGGTGCAGGTTGTTGTTGAAACCAAAACTGTTTATGTAATAATAATGAAAGAAGAGGTGACGATAATCACGAGTTCTTTTGAGCTGTCAATATTAGATGTAAATGAAGTAATTCAATACAGAATACATTCTACACTTCCACAACAAACTTGGCAATCTTATTATTAATTGCTAATTTAATAAATAAGCCATATGTGTTCTAAAGGCGACAAATTCTTCACTTAAATATATATACTCTACTTGAAAGTATTTGTTGTTTACTGCTGCACTTTATTAAATGATGCTTATGTTGTGAAAATGCAATTTTTGTATGGTCGTCGCAATGTTCGTTGAAGCTGTGAAGATAAAAACTTGATATACTCTTTGACACTCGTTGCAGACAGTCATTTATAAATCGTCAGCAATAAAGCTGGCTAATAATTTTTATCCTGTCTGTCGACTTTGGGGCTATTACGAGGACAAACATGAGGCATATACGAGAAGTATATCGCACTCGTAAATCCTTCGGACCGGCCATCTGCATAATGCATTTCTAGCCAGACCAAAAACAAGACCGACTAAACCTTCATTTATCACATTTATCGCTGCAGGCAGCTCAGCTCCGCTCAGCTCTGCTCTGCTCCGAGCTCCGAGTGCAATGCAAAAATTCTATTACAAGCCAGCAGACCGAATGCTTCCAGTTTCCCCCTCATACGCTGCATGACCTGCAGGAAGCAATGCCGGCAGACCATTAAAAATTACAATAAGAATGCCAGAGAGAGACAGAGAAAGGGAAGATGCGGAGTGAGAAAAAGAGGCAGATAGTTGAGAATCTGGCATATCATGTGAGACTTGCGACATATGCGATAAATTTCCAGAAGAAAACTGCCGAGCAAAAAGGCACTGCATCATTTTCTATTGTGCGCAAAAAGAAAACAAGCTGGCAGCTAGACAAGTGTGACGATCTCTTGGATATCCTGCAAACTGAACGCAAACGAGGTAAAGAGGAATTACACATATGTTTAGAGAAGGTGTTTGTTAATGTTAATGCGAAGAAAATTATAAATTCTGCTCTCTAACACTTACTGCTCAAAGCTAAATTACAATTCATAGCCCGACTGATTTATTTAATGAAATTACTTACTCACTCTCATTGATCACGCCCCTTTAACAGTGATTGAATAACTACAGGGAATTCGTATAAAAGAAGATTGTAATGCACATGTTCGAGAGCGTTTCTCGAAATACAAAGAAATGCTCCTTGCGCTGGCTGCAGTTTGTTACAATTTATCAATGTCCCGGCATTGCATATAATCCGCGTCCATAAGGATCAATAAGGATAATGCGAATATATGTCGTATGTGTCGTGTCGTGTCGTGCAGTGTCGTGTAGGTGAAACGTCTATTCAGCTACATGTAATTATCGTTTATGCCGCAACGTGGCACGTTTCGTATTTGGATTGGAAATTGAGTTTGGGATTGGGCATCAATTTGGAACTGGAATTGGATGGAATTGGAAATGGGGGAGTTGTCTTTAATTTGTCATGGTTTTCAGCTGCACATGCCCAGTCCCTGTTTCTCTGGCTGTGTTTCTGTATTTGTGTTTGCGATGTGATAAGCACATGTTATGGTTTTTCACACTTACAATAGCTTAGGCAATGCGGCAGAGGAGGGCAGGACAAAGAGGGGGGAGGTGCTTTAGGTGGAGTTTTTGTTTTTGGGGGGATTTGGATTTGTGTGCTATCGATTTTGCCTTTTCAGTTTGGTTTTCAGTGGCGAGTGTTGCTCTTGCTGCGGTCGTGTTGCAACATGTTTTGTGCTATCAGAATTATGATTAATTGATTGCCAGCAGTTATCAGGCGCAGTTGGGGGCGCAGAGTTGCAAGGGGGCGGGTCACGCCCCAGCAATTCGGGGCGGTCAACGGCCGACTACCAACTACCGCTTGTCGACGCCCTTTGGCTATCAGAGCGAGCAATTCAAGTGAAAAGCATTTCAAACAATTCTGCGGCAACTAATTTAGCCCTCCCCCCTACTGTTGCTGCTCGCTCGCTCCATTGATGGCAAACAGCTGGAAGACTCTGGCGTGGCATCCACAGTAGCCACAACAGCAAATGTGCAAGCAAATTGACAGGCATAATCAAACATAAGCAACATTTAATTGGCACCCAAGTTTCCACTGGCTGCACGTCGAACTCGGAATGCGCTTGCCACGAGTTATAAATGACATTGCATTTGAAGAAGTTATACAAAAAATAAAAAGTCTAGAAAATATTTTTTCACTTTAAAATTTGCAATATTTATTTAGCTCATTTAAGTTTGTTCGTCAGCTGAAGGACTCTTGTTGGCTGCCTGGTGAGTGTAGTCTGCGGCTGTGGCAGCCACATGTGCGCCCGGCAATCATTTAAATAGTTATTGCACTTTTCTTGCACACATGCAGCGCAGCACTTACACGCACACGGCAATGCAATTAGTTTAAAAGGCCAAAAAGAGAGCAAAGTGACTTTTTGGCGGTTGGGGGGTGGATGGGAAAACGGAGCAGAGCAAGTGAAAGCTTGACAGGCTGACAGCACAACAAACATGCACCAGCAGGAGGGGCAAAGGCAAAAACGACTGCCTGCAAAAATGTCAAAGCAGAAATGAAGCCATTAAATGAACGGCAAAAGTTGCCCAAAAAAGCACAAAAAAAGAGACAGCAGAAGAAATAAAGAAAGAGAGCGCATAAAAAAAAGAGAGGGAAAGAAACTGCAGCCAACGACAGTGGCAACACATTTAACACCCGCAGCAGCGTTGCAAGCTGCTCCCAAGCAAGAATTGAAGATGAATGGGGCGGGCAGACAGAAAGAGGGAGAGAGGGGGGGTGGAGCACAAGTCTGGGCAACTGTGAGGGGGCTAAAAGGACTGGGGCAACACACAGTTTGACTGGTTCAAACGTCATCGTCATCGCCGCAGTCCGCAACATCATCGTCATCATGCGGGGCAACCGCCGAAGTGGGGCCAGTTGGGCCAGAATGAGGCAGGCAGGGAGGGAGACTCTCTCGCCGCTCTCGTCTACGTCGTAAACGTCAACATCTTTCACGTGTGTGCGACTCTCTGACATTTACAGCGCGCAATAGAACAAAAAAGGAACAAAAAAAAACACACAGCACCCAGAGATTGAAGGCAACGGAATAGTGGGCAACATTTTTGGGTTGAGTTCGAGTCGAAATTTTAATGGGCTACATACAGCCCATTGTGGTCGTGTCATTAAGTGCAGCAGGCAGCTAGCTTTTAAAGTGGGCGTGGCTAACCATTGGCAATATGCTAGTTAGCCATAAGGCCAAGAAATGGCCAACTACTTAGGAGCAGGCAAAGCGAAAGGCGAAATGAAGCTGGTAATAAGCTTGTGCTGCTAATTTATCGTTCAAGTTTGTGGGTGAATAAAAAGGGGAATTTAATTTGGTATACAGCATAGCCGGAGAATTTCGCAACTGACCTCGAACAGCCTTAAAAGGGGTAATATAAGTGTGAGCCTAGTCTCATTAATTATGCTTGTGGCAGAGCCGAGTTCACATGGAACCTGATATGTTCCAGACACTATATTTCATTATGAAGGATTGATTGTAGATATAAACTAAACTAGACATTAAATAAATCGAATTTGTATTTCTTTGTTTTTTTTTTTGTAAATATATAATTTATTTTTAATTTAGAATAATTTATGAATATGAAATGATATTTAGTGCAAATAAAATATGAATATTTATAATAATATTAAGTGAACATCTAATCTATATAAATAAACAGGTATATCCGTCGTTTAACGTAAACTTAAACTAAGTTTGTTCAATCTCAACAACACTGATGCCTGAAACTATTTGAGAAGAAGATTCAAACTCAAATATCTGCCTCTATTTCCTATCCAATCTGAGCTGGGAAATGCCTCACAAGCTGTCTTCGACTAGAACAATAGATCAAGTTCACTTGTTAAGCTTGATTGCCAGCATTTTGCTGTTTTCACTCCACAAATTGCCGGGTCTGCGAGTAACACATGTGGGCGTTGAAGCAGCCTCCCCTGATTAGCAGTAACCTGGTGTAACTTGTGTAGCTGCTTGTTGGGTAATTAGACTAAGCAATTAATTAAGCTGGCATCCGTAGACAGAGATAGACAGGCAGGCAGTTAGGTTTACGGGATGAATCCTTAAAGTTAACAATAAGTAGGTTATGCTATCAATTTCCATATTCCATATGCCAGCTTCCCTGGGTGGAGCGTAGCGCAGCGTTAACTTGGCCCAAAACAGCAGCCCGACAAGACAAACGACTTCTGCTGTGTTGAGAGTGAGACGAGAGAGACAGAGAGAGAGAGAGAGAAGACAGAGTGGGGAAGGAGGCAGCATAGAACACGTGAGTTGTGCAACATTTTTGCAAAGTAATTGCTCATTTTGACAGCTCGTGCAACGCCCTTGTTTGCAGTTTGCCACCGGCAGGGGCAAGCGCAGAAGCTTCTTCTTTTAGGGCTTTGCCAGGCTTCGGCTTGTTGCTTCCTGCCACTGCCAGCAGCAGCAGCAGCAGCAGCAGCAACGGAGCAACCCGCAGCAACCTGCAACATCAGCTTCGCGTCGTCTTTTTTCACATACGAAAAAGCAATAAAATCTTATAGTTTGTTTTGTTTTTGTACTCCCGCTGCTGCTGTTGCTGCTGCTGCTGCACATGTGGCATGCCACCAGTGTACAGCGTACAACGGTGACAACGACAACAATGACGACACTGACTACAGACAGTATTCTGTCACTGACAGCCTGTCAGACGACACAGGCGACTCGTAGCTGTCCCCCACTTGTTGTCAACTGTGATGCACTTGCTCCTTTGCTCCATCTATCTGTACACTGTATTTTTATCTAAGAAAGCAACCGGGTACATAGATTATCTGAGAAGCTTAGTCAGTTATTTAAGGAGACTTTAGAAATTACGTTGGTTCAATATATTTTTAGGCTTTCAGTAAGATTGACAATAAATCCTAAATTGAAAGAAGATTTTAATATATTTAGTAACTCCAGATTTTCTAGGTACTTCTTTTTTAAGTAACATAAAACCCAAAAAACTACATGTAAATTAAATGGAATATCGCTAATGAACTTAATAATACTCTATACATCCCCTATATGTAAAAAGTCAAAGCTCATTTATTAGTCGAATATTGCCAACGCCATTCAATAGATTTTTCTTTCGCTGCCGCATGCATTGTTGCTGGATTTTAGTACAACTATTAAATGCATTTCACAATTGTTGTCGATGGATTTGTTATAGTTGGCAATAAAATTAATATGCGTGTTGGGGGCAACAGATCCGATGACATTTCAACAACAAGCAGCCAGCAGCGTGCAGCTTTGCAGCATGCAACGACATCTGGTTTGCATATCAGCAAACGCCATCGAATGACAGCTTTTTTGCGTCTTTTATGGCAATTGCAGCATTGCAGCATCGCTGCTTGTCTGCTAGGCTGCTTGTCTGTCCCCTTTTGTAAACACTGAATGTAGAATGTATTACTTTTTACTGGAAGACATTGTCTGGCACGTCGGCGGGCGATGATGGGCCCCCTGACGGGGCACCGAATCATTCTCAATTTAAACGCATGACACAACACAAAAGTGTCAGTCAACTGGGAAGGGGCTGCAATGCAATGGAATGGAATGGAAGGCACTTCATAGCAATCTGTCACAATCAATTAATTGCCATAGAAAATATCAACAGAGCACATCAAACAAAAGTCTGGCAAGGTAAACGCTGCTGCCGCTGCCGCTGCTGCTGCTGTTGATGCCAATCCGTCAGATACAAGATACTCCACCTCGAGATACAAGATACAGGAGCGGAGCACAGCACAGCACAGATTCTAACTCGGCTGCCTTTGGCTTTTATCAGCACGCACGATCACTTCAAAGAGACAAACAGAATCAGTGAAACGGAAGTGATTGCATTCACACCACCGCACCACAACGCACAGCTGGCCCAAGTGGGGCAAATTGTGGTTGTGGCATAACTGAGCGTAGACACGGCGGTATTTCATTTGATCAACGCTCGATCGCATTTAGCAGATACTTCTCTGCTGTTCACGTCAGCCCGATAATTTGATCATCTCCCTGTCAGCTTCCCCACACACCACAAACCACAAAACTACAAGCCACACATCAGAGGCAACACACGACAATAGACAAGACATTTGAGAGATGTCAACCTAAGGTTAACTGGAATTTCCTGGGGCAACGCTCTATGCTTGGTTGCTCCTCTGAGGCGTGCTCGATATGTGTTGCCATTAATTGCTAGTGACATATTTTTTTGTAGTGTTTTTTATAGCTAAATTGCGGCTAAAAATGTGATATATAAAAAACGACATTTTGTTGGAAACGTAAAGGGGTTGAAAGAGGGGCAAGCTGAAGTCAGATTGAGTTCATTTAAAGACAAGCTTGATTTTTTTAACAGAATATTAAATCTAGATTACCAATCAAGTTAAAGTTTAAATTAAATAAATTTGTTTTTACCTCAAGTCAGTATGAATTTCCATTTTTTATTTTTCATTAAATTCCTTTGAACACTAGAAAAATAAAATAAAATAGATATAAAATTTACAACTAACATGCTTAGTAACTAACCATTGGTTATCATGGCATTTTCAGCAGCTACTCGACAATTGTTCATTTGGTTTGTTTTGGACAATAATAATAAAAGAAGAAACTATTGAAATTGTCTACAGAGCTTTTCCATCAAGAAACTAACGATGCAGTCCATAGAAACGAACTACAGGTTTTTGTAATGAAGAAGTATTTAGTTATTTTTATCAAATGGTTTTTCCTGGTCGCAACGAGAGAAAAGAAATTGGAAACTGCAAATGAAATGAATTTTCAGTCATAAATAATACGTTGACAGTTGTAATTTTCGAAAGTAATCAAGCACAGCTAATTAACAACAGAAACAGTGAAGGGAAAACGCAAGTCGGAAAAGGTGCGCTCTTCAAATAGTGTATATAGCATAGCACATAGCACATAGTATACAGTATATATGGGCGTGTTGTGGACTCGGGGAGATGCAGCTAACGTGCCATCTATGAGAAAGTCGCGAGCAGCGCTAATGAGAAAAATATGACACAATTGTAATTATCTCTATCGGAATGCTCTGTCTCAATGCTTAACATTTAATACCAATGTGACAGCACTCGGCACTCGGCACTCGGCACTCGAGGGCTATGCTATGCTGGTGGCAGTTGCAACTCTAATAACATAACGATACGAATGCGAACTGTAGTGTGTGCGCAAGATGAATGAGCATGAATTATAAACACATAAAAAACAGCAACAACTTGCAGTGCTGGGCAGTGAAAATAGTTGTTGCCACTGCAGCTGACATTTCAGTTAATTTTGATGTATGTTGTGTATGCCTTCGTCTCTGTCGCTTCCTCTCGCCACGACCAAAGGGGGCGTCACCATCCGCTGGCCAAGTGTGTGTGTGTGCGAGTGTGTGTGTGTTCCCCGAGCTCTTGTTAAGCCAAACGGATTTTCAACTCCTGCGGGAAAATAGAAAATATGGCAAAAGAGCAGCTTGAACGCTTGAAATAACAATAACAATAACAAAACAATGAGCACTCGAAGCAAGAGGAATGATATGTGGGCTCGTAACTCGTAGCTCGTAAACTTGCTACACCTGCCGCTTAATTGGGGAACAGGTAAAGTGGCAGTGACCCTGTTCTCATCCATTGCCATGTTCTACAATGTTCGCTGTTCCCTGGCGCCATAAAGTTTCATTAAGCGTGACGTGTTTTATAATTTCTGTAATCCAAAACCGCCCCCGATACCAACAGTCTACCCCCTCTCTACCCTCGCTAGTTATCAAAGAGCCGTAACTGATTAACTAAATGCCCGTAAACAGGGAAACTAACTGAAAAGCGAAAGGGAAATAGAAACAGCAGCAAGCAGCATCCTAGCAACAGTCAACCCCTATTAAGAATGATCTACGAGTATGTAAAAACACGAAAATATGAGCAAGTTTTTGGCTTGTTTTCATGGGAAAATTGTCTGGCAGTCTGTGGGTGGCAATAAACCGAGTCCTTACCTCGCATTACTTGCACTATTTTTTTTTTCAGTTAGGGTATATTGGGAGAATGTGTGGTGTCATTGCGGCACTCGAGCGTGCTCTCTCAGCGGCATCTTTCGGGATCATTTAGTTGGGTGAGAATGCAGGAAAAAATGCGAAGAACTCTGGGAAAACAAACGCATACACGGGGGATCTTTCTCGTTGAACTGTGACGCAGAAAAATGCATCATAAATAATCTCTGTGCAGGAATTGAAGCCAATAGGTCGACTTTAAAACGCGTCTCATTGACCCAGTTATCGATTCAGCTCACAGCTCGCAACATACCAACAAATTTATGCACAATATTTCTTTTGCTCGTTGTCTAACAATTGGCAGACATCTGAATCAGGCAGCACAGCAGCCATGGAAATGCTGTGTGATGTGTTTACACAAGAGATGTACACGAAAATGGAAAATGGAAAATCGAAAATTCGACAAGCTGAAATTCAAAATACGAAATTTACGAGACAGCCGACGAATTCTCACACTGTTTATCATAAAAAAGAAAGAGGAAGAAAATACGACAGCAAAAAAGATACAAGGCGGCTTTTGGGGACGGGGGAGGTAGAAAGACAAGCCAAAAATCAGTGAAAAAGCCTGGCAAATGTTTACACAAATTACGTTGCTCTA
Source organism: Drosophila siamana (assembly GCA_035047445.1). NCBI lineage: Eukaryota > Metazoa > Arthropoda > Insecta > Diptera > Drosophilidae > Drosophila > Drosophila siamana. Next base: position 54,276 of record JAWNPP010000154.1, on the reverse strand, counting down.
CTCCCCCTCCGCCCCAGCCACTGCCAGTGCCTCAAATTGAACGGCTACCGTATTGGAAAATAAACCAATTGCCCTGTGCATCCGATAGATACAAATGCAGCGATAGAGCGTGGGGTGTAGAGCTAGAGAGAAGCGCAGAGACACAGGACGTGAGGCAAGTAGCAAACATGTCCGGGACTGACAAACACTGTATGCCGGGGCGATAATATTTTTCCAGCTCAACATACGTAGCTTTGTGTGTACAATATTTAAATGTGTGTGTATCTGTAGCTGTAAGTGGAAGCGTGTCTAGTGCTCGTGTCTCTATGTATCTATTGGGACGTACGTTTGCAAAGGCAAAGGCAAAGGCAAAAGCGGATTGAAGGTGTTAAATGGGCATGAAACAGCTGCATTGCGACGTGGACGAGAGGACAATCACCAAATAAACACACCATGTCCTGGCTGTGTTTGTATGTTTGTGTGGTTGTGTATGGAGCAAAAAGCTCAAAGGACATGTACAACATTTTCCAATTGGTAATGCAGGCGAGGCACAGGGGTAAATTGATCGGTTGCCGATTGTCCGTTGCCGTTAACCGGCAAACGGGACATATGTAAATACCAATTTACGCTACGAAATGTCAACAACTACAATTACAACAACAGCAACAACGACAACAACAACTAGACCACAGCAGGAGCCATAACAAGGGTCGCAGCTAAGGTCCCCCGGGGCTCCTTCATAACCCTTTCTCTTTCTCTTTTTTTCGGTTTTGTGCCGCCTGCCCAAGCACACACAACACACACACTCAATGTGTAGGCTGCTCGTCCTTTATTTAAATTGAATTTAATTCATGGCCCTTTTTTCGGGCACATATTAATTTCCATATCGATCAATTGCAACTGACCAGACACGCTCCCACCTATTTGTAGGCAGCTGTCCACACCCCTCTTCCCTCCGCCAACGTCCCTCTCCCCTTGGAATATTGCTGACCCAAATACAACTAATTGAGCATGACGTAATTAGTCATCTATTCACAGGGTTGTTCTTCTCAATCCCACTCCTCTGGTTCTCTCTTTATTTTGATTTATATTTAATGGCCATGGGAAAAACTATTTGATTCATTGAGAATCTATTGATAATGCATTGAAAATTGCAACCACAAATTACGCAGGAAAATCATCAATTGGTGTTTTGCCATTTGTCATAATTTCCTACAAAGGAAATGTTGTAGAAATCGCTTTTCATGAAATCGTTTCATTTATTTGCTCATTTGCCATTTCCACAAAGAAACTTGAGTAATTCATTAGAAAGTTGTCAACAAAATGGAAGAACATGCAACAACCACAACTATTTAATTTCCAAAGTTATACTTTGACTGTTTAGTTTGAATTCATAGTTTAAATAAACATTCGGCAAAAACCTACACAAATCAAGCAATTTTCCGAAAAGAATGCAACATTAAAGCAAATATGTAAGATGCAGAAAAATTAATACATATTTGTTTATCTTTGCTTGTCATTATTCCCTATACTGTGTTGTTTACTTATTATATAAAGTACACCACTAGTGAATATACTAAACTGCATACTATAAATATATTAAATTGTATGCGTATTTTATCATATACATTTATATGTTGCATATATATTTATTAAGTACACCACCTGTAAACATTCAATTCTCTTATTTTAACTATTGATTTAACTTAGAGCACATTTTTAGCAAATTTAAATTGTTTTATTTTTTATGTTGCCAAAATGTATGCCTTATACAATTTGTTTATTTACGCATAATTCAAATTAATTTCAGCTTAATGCTGGACCCCAGCACTTTGAGAAAGTGAGCATTCGTCATCGCCCGAGGCAGCTGCTTATTAAATGTGCAGCTGAACCGCAATGTAAAATTACATTTGTTATGGCAAGGAGCAGCAACAAATCTCTTAAATCCAAACAGCACCCACAACAGGCTAAGAGCAGCAGAGAGGGGAGAGAAAAGAAGCGAAAGATGCAATACAAACTGAAGCAATCCAAGGAAAACCCCATTACCGAAATGAATTTATGCACATTTCAAATAGAGGGAAACAAACAACAAGTTGAAGGAAGAATGAGAACTGTAGATACTCGTAGCATGACCGTGACCAGGATGACGACAACAACGACGACGATGATGGAGATGGCGATAGAGATGCAGCGGATGGCGGATGAGCTAGAGTTGATGATGTTGACGGGAAAAACTGCAAAGATGAAACACTGCAGAAATGAAAAACTTTGCATGCTCAGTTCGAGTCGAAGTCGGAATCGGAGTCGCTGTCGTTCTCGTTCTCGTTGTCTGTGTTTGTTATTCTTTTTTTGCTGTAGTCGAGAGCTGAATAACAAATTGCCAGAGAAAACTAACTAGACCAAATATTTATTTTTTAACACGTTAATCTCACAAATCCCCTGCTCAAGTGCAAACAACAACAATCACAACAACATCAGCATAAAACCGCACACAGTTGTCTGTGTAAACAATATGACACCAGATACTTCGTGCCACAACCACAATGAGTTTCAAGTTGTTCATTCGTTCTTCACTTTTTCTACAGATTTGTAAATCATGATGGCCTGGGTCACAGACTGCTCTGACTGGACGCAGGAGTCTAAACAAACAGTGCTCAGTACTCGGTAACAGTAGCCAAGGCCCAACAAGCATTGGTCATAATCAGCCGCAGGGCCTAGCAACAAAAACAATACGAAGAACCAGAGCTGTCACCACTTGACTTCTCCCCAGACTCCCTCCGAGTTGCCCTCGGAGACGCCACACCATCCGACTGCACTTTTTCCACATAAAACATGACGCAGGCGACGCAGCCTTCTGACAAAAATGTCGCGCCCAGAGGCAATGTCACTACAAAAAAAAAATATATACCAAATAAATTATAAATGGGTGACACTACGAATAAAAATACTCTATGCGAACCATAAAACAAACATGGATTTATAAATTATCAACTGCAAGCTTCAGTCGATTTATTTGCGATAAGTAAATTACAGTTTTGATAAATATCAGTTGTTCCCAATATTCAAACTATTATTGAATAAATTAAAATTATAGAGCTAGATTAAATAATTTCGGACTTAAATGTCAAATATCTATATTATAATTTGCTTGATTGCAATTCTAACAAAAACAAAAATATAAACAGATTTTACTTTTTGCTTTGACAAACTCTCTAAGTTCAATTGAAAAGTTCTGCTTATTGACAATTATTAAGAAAGAGTCTATAGTTAGTCCTTAGACAAAAAAATGACTCCAAATTCAATTTGTATGAAAGGCCAACAGAACAGAAAAATATACGTATTTTCCCCCAGTGTTTCTTTCCTTTTTTAGCCACTCGACAAACGAAGCCTTTTCGAGCCTGTCCAACTCAACTGTCAGGCGTCTACGATGAGGTTTTCTAAGTGAGTGAGAAATGCTATATTTGTCTACATGTGTGTGTGTGTGTGAATGTGTATCTGTGTGGTCCACTCTTGACGCAGTTCAAGTGCCCGTTGGGTTGGCCCCAAAAGGCAACAACGGAAGCAACTCAATGGGTGGCCCCGACTTCGTCCAGATTTTGTGGGCGAGCAACGAGCTGCAATTGTGTTCGTCTTTTGTATATATGTGTGTGTGTTGGTCAATGCGCGAGCTTGTTAATTATGATAACCAGACAGCTGGGCCAGGTTAGCACAATAGCCACAGCGGACTGTAAATGCAGAGCAGCAGCTAATTAGCGATGGCCAACTAAAAGCCTGCGCCTAATATCGAATTGGCCAAGTATGCTTGGCAGCTGGCGACGAGCGGATCTCCAACAGCGACTCGGACACGAGCTGCTTCATTAGCGCACATTAGCGAAAACTAAATTTCCGCTTTCTGCTGATGAAGATGAAACACATGCCAAGCACGACAGCAACAACAACCGCAACAACCAACAATAACAACAGCTGAAAGTGAGCAACACAAAGCGAAAACCCATCGAAACGTCGCAGGTGATTTTTGTGTTTTCAGCCAAAACAACAAAACCCCGAACCAGAAACAAAACACGCAGCAATATAATTAAGAGCCTCAAGTGTATTTAAATCAAAAAACGCAAAAACAAAAAAAAAACAAAACAGACCAGAAACTTGAAGTGGCGTCATAAAGGAATCGGGCTTAAGGCTCGCGGTTTTGAGCTCAGGGATGAGTCGATTGGCAGGCAGTTGTTGTTCTGGCTACGCTTTTGTCTTCCGTTAACATTAATGCATAAGTAAACCCCATGGAGCCCGAAGATTTGCACACATAAACCTCCAAACTGTCGAGGAATCGAATTTCGGCAAGCTGCAAAATTTTAAATGCACTACACAGCAACTGAAGGGCATTTGAGTAGCGTTAATAAGCTTGAATGAGGTTATAAAAAACACATTTTAAAAAGTATTCAAAGTAATATTATAAAGCTCAGATAAATAAGCATTATCGATTATTAAGCTACTACTATGTAGAAGAAAATGTATTATAAATATAGTATATATAGTATATGTTATATAAATATAAGTAATTCACCAAATAATAAAATTAATTTCTTACACAATTTCATTTACAAAAATTCAAATTATTTCACCTCAATTTAATTTATTCACGTACAAAAAACGTCTAGAAATTCAATATATAATAAGCAATAATGTCTTCAGCAAACTTCTCCACATAATTATTATAGCCAACTGCAGCAGATTATTTTGATGGGCCGCCAGTTTGTGTGACTTTTGCTGTAAATATCGGGGAAAAATGATGGCACACAGAGCACGCAGCGGGAACTGAGTACTGATTGAGAGCAGATAGAGGCAAAAGGGGGGAGCCTCCTCCGCTCCCCGCAGGAAAGCGAAAAGAGACTGGGGTCTGACAGCGAGACACTCTTCTGCTGTGGGGCACACCTACCCAGTGTGTGTGTGTGTGTGTGTGTGGGCCTCCACAACATACAATATGAAGATATGCCAGCTACGCACACGCGAATAACTCGCATTCACAATGCGTCCCAATGCCTCCGCGCCCCTCGCTCTGTTGGGCCCCCTCTGTGACCACTAAGCCTGGTTGTGCGCTGCGTGTGATGTGCGTGAAATGCAACTAAATCATGCCGCGAAATATTTCAGGGATTTCAGAAACGCACACAAAAGAAATGAGGCAAGAGCTGAAAACACAGAAATCTGAAGGGCATTGAGACCAAGTCGACTGTGGATGGCGAACACAGAACGCAAAAGGCAGAAGGTATTGAAGAACACCGAAGAACACAGAAGAACACGCTCTCGCCAGTCGGCAGATGGCCAGCCGGCAAAGCCGGACAGACTTTGGACGGAGAGGGGAGCATGTTGCACGTTGCTCGTTGCATGTTGTTTCTTCGTTGAACGTTTGCTTGTTGTTGTTGATAACTTAAATGCCACATTTAGATACAAAATTTCAGTAAAGGCGGCGCATAAATCAAGCGGCAAGATCACCAGAGGCTGCCTGCCACAAAGCAGCAGCGGAAGCAGGGGGCGTTGCTCGCGACGAGACGGAGAGTAGGAAGACTGCGAGAACTGGCAATCGTAATACGATGGAGATGGCGACGGTGACGGTGACTGCAATATGATCGTCAGTCAACGGGGGTAGCAGAGACAGAGTTTCGTATAGGAAAACAGTTCCATCCAGTGAATGTGTCCCGTGCGTTTAATTATTGTCATTTTTTAAAGCAATTCTCTGCCCCTAAAGACACTGCGAGTAGTGGGAAAGAAGGAGGTAATACGGTCGGGAGGAGGAGGCAACGGGGGAGGTGTCGTCTGGTAGCTGCTTAGTCACAGCTCTTTATCATCATTCGTCGCCCTCGTCGCCGACGTCATTTGACACTTTTCTGACATTTTTATCATTTAAGTCACATTCTGTTTTTGTTTATGCGCCGATCAGAAGCAAACAAAGAATCGACCCCTTCAGCTTTTATGCCTTATGACAGCTTTACATTCCCTCTCCATCCCCACCCACATTCGATCCCCCCACGCACCCCTCTCCACTTGCAACTATAAAGATATTTTATTGTTGCCCAATTCAGATTGTACTATTTGGTATTTGGTATCTCTTTGCTTTAATGAAAGTGTTGAGTTTTCGCTGTGAGCTGCGCGTTGCGCGTTGCGCTTTTTCCTCCAGCATTTTAATTGTTTGTTTATAGTCAACGCATTCGGGGAGCATTCGTGGGGCTCGTTAAGAGGCCCCCATGATAAATTGCCAGACGTGCAATGAAAAGCCATTCAAAATACGCCATTAAAAATTGTTGTTCAAATTCCCTTCGACTCAAATTGATTTAAGTTGCCAGCGTTTTGTTGAAACACGAAAATCTATTAAAAAACTTACAGTTACCTTAAACAACTCCATTAAAATTGAGGGATACAGCTAGAAGACTACAGAACTAACAAAGTATTCAATCTGTGAGTACCTACAGCAAACATTTCAAAACATTTCAATCAGCTCGCTCGCTTTTTAATGCACACACTAAAAGTTAAGGATGCGCTGAAAAAGAAATATTTTAAATGAACAAACTGAACAAACAAATAATATCCAATAAAATGTAAGTACTGACTAAAAAGGGAGACAACAATGGGAGCAAAGCATAGTGATTGAATAGATTTAAATTCACTTTAAGTGTACTCTGCTGTAACGAAACTAAATTAATTGCCAGTCAATGCATATTGAGAGTAAACAAAGGTGAGATGAAGTTGAAGCTAATGTTTTTATCTAAATTAAATTCACATTTTAGCTTAATGAAGAAAAATTATGTTTCAACGGCTTGAGGCATTTACAAATAGCTAGTTTGATTAGTTAAATAGCCTAGATCGAATCTAAATTACAGTCCGTAGCATAAATTAAGTCAAATCGTGCTTTGTTAAAGAGTTTCATGAAATTTCCCGAGGAACACCCACAGAAAGGAAGTAAATGTTTCAGTAAATTGATTTAAGATTCCAATCTATTCCCAAAATTTCTAGTAGCATAGCTGAGTTAAACGACGAGACAAGTATATAAAAATTCACAATTTTCTAGTTATAGCCAATAGTTTATTCGATTTAAAATAATTCCTTTAATATTAAATGGGAGTACATATTAGTTACTAAAAACAGTTAGAAACGTTATTTGAGGCAAACTTCCTATTGCTTACCATAGCTCTACCATTTCAATAACAATAATTGATTCAACGTTATCAATAATTGTAAGTTCTCGGAAATCCACCACCGAACTGCAAACTGCAGCAAATTATGTGCACTTATAAATCAAATAGCCTAACTACACGGCCACTATAATTATGGGAAATTTATAAAAAATTACATAATATTTAAAAGATGTTATCGAAGTTAAGTATAGGCCAGACAAGCAAACTGACTGACGGACTGAGGGACAGACGGACACACAGTCTGAGCCAGACAGCTGCCTCTGGAGTTAACAGAGTTAATTTGTCTATTAAGCGAACGTGGGTTGCTACCTTTCGCCGAGACAGAGACTGACTCTCTGCCGGTCGAGGAACGGGAACGAAAAGGAGAAATTTGTAAATGAGTCTAATCAGTCAGACAAAAGGGTAAGCCTATAATTTCGTAATTACGAGTACCAGGAGCTGACCAAAAGGAGCCAACGGGAACAGGCCAAAAAGTGAGGGCAATAAGTCAAAGAAAAAACACACACACACACACAAAAAATGCTCGCATGTAATGCATAATTTTTGATATTTTGTGTGATCTTCAGCATATTCCCAGCCTGCAACCATAATTAGCTGTTCCAAATGGGCTGCCCCGCTGTTTCTTTGGTTCTTCGGTGGTTCGGTGGTTGCTCACTTCAGGTCAAAACGGTAGCCATCGAGTTTACCCAGTTGCTCGTTGCCAGTTGCCAGTTTCCGTTCCAGTTACTGTGATGCAAGAGACTGATAGAGAGGAGAGAGATGCAACATTTATAGAGACATCAACAGCTGTGGCAATTTTGACATTTTGATTTGTGGTTTCTTGCCAGCGATGATGAACACGTTTATGATGTTGCCATGTGGTTGAGTCGACACTGATAGCCGGAAACTCTGGCCCACATATAGGAAACCTGAATAGACGAAGCAACCAATTAAAAAAATAGAATAACTGAACACAAGAAGCTACCATATCTAATAATAGTTCCTTTAGTTAGCTAGTTAAACTCAATTCAATGAATGAAGAACGTTGGCAACTTTGTATGTAAAATGTGCGAAATTTCAGAAAATTTCCATAACGTAAAGCAGACACTTTAATGAAAATATTTACAAACAAATCGTTTACATTGCAATTGCAAATATTCACAAACAAAATGAAAATACTTGATTAACTGCAAAAATTCCAAATTTATCACTTGCAGCTAGCTCAGTGTTCAGCATTACAATTTAACTTTAATAATAATACTGCCCACAGCCAACGCTTAATGTGTCCAGGGTACACAGCAAATAATGGAGAATTGTTTAGAAATATTCTGTGGACCACAATGTGAAAATGTCAGCAGCAGTTGAAACCACAAAAATAAAATACGACGACGAGAGTTTGTTATTTTGAAACAAATCGCAATGGCCAAAGTTCAAAGAACCCTCAACAACTGACCGTCGTCGCTTGGCGAACAGAAACATGTGCTTCGTTATGACCTATTTAGGTCATATTTTGGGCCAGGACGTTTTTCCAACGTTGTTGGCGGCTGCTCTTTTTTTTGCTTGTTGTTGGTTTTTTTTTTAAATAGCTCACGCGCCTACGCTTCTGTCGAGGGACAAACTCACGCACTTGGCAAGCTTTATCTATAAAATATTTACTCTTGTCAGACGGAAATTTGTAAACCATTTTTAAAATACAAGCACGAGACGAGGAGTTGGAGACATCCCTCTTTTGTCGTCTCCCTACGCGACCATGGATGGTTGCTATTCCCACATATGCTCTTGTCGTCTATGTCAAATTACTGTTTAACTTTTATGGTGTTTTGTCGTATTTTGTCGCATTTCGCCAGCTATTTATATATACAGATTGTTGTTATATTATTTTTTTGTAGCTTTTGCAGCTTATTTCTTTGGCATTTTTCGGCTGTTCGGCATGTGACGCAAATGTGACATAAAATTTGAGGGTGGAACATGCCCCATTCCACCCCTCCACTCCCATTCTTCACTCTCTTTGTCCCCATCGCCCACACACACACACACACACATACATCCACAAACAATGTGGCGCTTGTCTTGGCTTCTTGGTTGTTGTTGCATGGCATGTTGCGTAATTGCTGCAATCTGTGGGGCGCTCTTCGGAGCTATTGGAGCCATGCCACATGTTGTTCCAACAGCTTTTAAATTGTTATTGATTGCAGCCAGCCATCCAACCAGAGACATGAGTGAGTGAGAGAGAGTTAGTTGGTGACACGTTTTGGGGAGCCGAGTCGAGAGGAAAGCGAAAACAAACAAATTAATATGCACATACTTATTAAGCATACCGAATATTTGAAATTGGGTTGCCCACATATCCGTCAACTCAATAACAGCAATGTTATGTCACACGATACAAATACATATTCATGCTGATATCTCAGGGCCTTGTTGAGATAATGTCATGCCACACGCTAAGCATGCAACGTAATGTCCTGAACACAAGTTATGTCAAGGCCTTTTAAAGCAATCTTTATGAAATTTCGCTCTATATGTTTAATTAAACATTATGTTTAACATATATCCCTGAATTCGCAATTGTGAAAATTTGTCATCTGCCATTACCACAATATTTATTTGGCTTTAAGCCATGTCACGTGTAAATATTAAACATTAAAGATTGTCAAACAGCAAATGGCAATTTCCGTTATCAATGCAGCTGCACTCGTCCTACATCCACATGTCATATGCACACACGTCTGATGATCAAAAGAAATATGAAGCGAACCCAAGAGAGCAAAAAAGGCGCCCAAAGCACCAAAGCGGCTGGCCGTGGTCACTGCAATGCACTTTTCTTATCTAATTGCATTTAAAGTCAATAAATTAATAAATAGCAAGCAATAAATTTAGTAAAAACAAGCCATTAATAACACTTTGGTTGACACAACAACAGCAGCAGCAGCAACGAGACCCCGGTGGTAATGTCTCTGGCTGCGGCCAGAGCTGCGACACTGCGTTGGGTCAGGTCAGCCAGTCAGCCAGGCAAACGGACAGACAGAGAGAGTCGAGCAGCCACAGGCTGCAGCTAGCCATCGAGGCGGAGCCAATGAGTCGCCAAAAGGTCGCTGACATGCACTGCGGGGGTGGGGGGAAAGCGGATGAAAAGTTGAAAAATTGAGCGCACAATGTTTTTGTCACCAAAAACCGAAAACTAGCGGAAATTCTAAAGAAAAATGAAAAGTTCGTTCAATTCGTTGCACTTCGTTGAGTTTTGAAATGTGGAACGTAGCCCTGGTTTCGGGGTGAGACCCTCGTAATACTTCGCGAGAGGGCGGGGCGGGAGAGAGATGAAAGTGTGGGCGATTTGTGTGAGTTTTTGGCTTAACAATACGACGCAATTAATTTTAAAAACTATTTAAATCAGCGTCGTCGACAATTGAAATTTTTATTGTGAATTCAATTTGATGGCCCACCGACCCGCATGCCACACACTCAACATGCAACACAGAAAGAAAATATCAATCCTCAACGCGTGCCACTTTCCATTACCGAGAAAACTACTCGTATTTTAAAATACACACACAAACACATTCAGCGCAGCAACTGTTTCGGGTAATTTGTTTAATTGAAAAATCGTAAAATGGCATTTTCTTTATTCTTTTTGTTGCCTCCTCATCAAATTGATTTTTATAGCGCACACAATTGTCAATTACGGATATAACGGAAATTTACGATCCAATGCGTTAAACCTTCTATTATTATAGCGGTGCTAGCGTTTACCAATGCAGATTCCTATTAGCAATAAAAACAAAAAAAAACATGTGTGGCATGCGCTAAATGAAGAGTGACACCAAATTTACCCTTTTCCAGAGCTCAACAGAATTTCTATACATTACTCTGTATACTTTGATTTGAAATTTTCAGGATAAAAACTAGATAATATAACATAACACGTATTTGCTATTATTATTTCTATTCTTTATTTTAAACGTAACACAAAATTCGCTGCCTCGAGAACAAATATTTACTATAACGATAAATTTATATTCAAGTTTCCGCTTCTAAGAACTATTTGCTACTTGCTGTTATAGCCACTTTAACATTTACGTTTGCCTAAAAAGCAACAGCACTCGTATAAGAACTGCCAGCCTAAGACCATAATCTCACTCCACACAGCCAATTAAATCAGACTCTGCCCAGCTCGCAATCTTTGTCGTTCCCTCGGTCCGACCAGGTCAGGTCTATTAGCCTAAGGCACGTAGCACATTTGGCCACCTAAGAGAGTCCTGTGGACGGCCGGCAGCTATGAACTTGCAGCTTCCAGCATTCAGCAGCCAGCAACTAGCGTACTCCGCACACAATGTGCGTAGGCAATCAGACTAGACAGTGGCGTATAACTTGGGAGACCACCGACAAACCACAAAAATGCACGCCACTCAAAATCGTGTGGTGCGGTGGCCTTCGTGTCAGTTTGTGTGAAAATGGCAGAGATAGTCGTAGTAGGAAAAGTGGTGAAATGCTGGCTGAAACGTGTGTCTAGCTTGCTGGCCGAAATGCCGACTGTCCCACTGTCCCACAGTCCCACTGTCCAACTGACTGACTGAGTGACTGCCTCTTGGACTGATGGACTGACAAAGTGCGTTCCAGAGACAACAAATAGCATTTGGACACGCAATGGGAAATTTATGTTAGATAATGCCTTGTTCTGCTGAGTGTGTTTGTGTGTGTGTGTTTGCTGCTGCTGATCCAGAGATAAAGTTTCAAATTAGTTTTGTGGCTGGTAATTAAATTTAATTTTTTTATTAGGCCAACCGCACAACACAATGGGACAAGCGAGCAGGCCAAAAGCGAGTTGGCTCAAATAAAGCTGCCAATTTTAAAACGAAATTCTGGCAACAAATACACAGCTAGCTGAATCGAAATGAAGGTGTGGTTTCTAATGGCTACTCGGCATATGTTGGCATGAATCCATACTCATAAATATGAATTTCAATGCGATGGCATTTATTTGTTTAAACAATGCGAAATCAAACAGCAAATGGCCCGTAAATTTCAATAGGAATTTCAAGCAAATTATGCGAAAATACAAACAGTAACGATAACTTTCAGAAAATTCACAAGTTTGCCAATATTTAATTAAGATTTTAAATGTAATTTTAGGTAATAAAGGAGAATAACCTCGGCAAAACCTCATAAAACACATAAATTAAGGTTATCAAGCAATTGATTATCGGTATGATCAATGATTTCACTGCAATCTAGAAGATAAATAACTTAAAGACGAAAGTTATCTAAAGCTTTAATTAAGTTATGAAAATAAGCAAGATTTTGAAGTTATAAAAGTAACAAGCACCCGCATTGAACGAATGTATAAATGTTAACCACATTTGCATAATCGAAAAGCTTTTGGCCTGTTCTTGGCATTGGCAAATGGAAAGCGCCTCAATTTGATTAGCATTTGATTCGTGAACTTTGCAGAACAGAGCTGTCAGCTTGGTTGACTTGATGACTCGTATCGACTGTGCCATGCATTGACTGATTGATTGATTGATGACTCAAAGAAACAAGCAGCTAGCTGGGCTACATGCCACAGTCGTCCTTGCATCAATCCAATTCGCAAGCTGACAGACGCTACTCTTAAAGAGGTCTTTAAGGTCGAGTGGTTTCCGGGGCTTTGCAGAAAGTCATGACCGTTGTAGGAACAAGGGCGCAACCTGTTAACCCAGAAAACCCCCAACGAGAATTTGGCCAAAAGTAAAAAGTTCTTTTGTATTATTGTAACTGAAATTTCTGACAGCAACAGCAAAAAACTTGCAGGCGAGGTAAACAAGCACGTGAAACAAATCAAGCGGATAAAACAATATCGGGAAAAATTCCAAAAAAAAAAAGAAAACGAAAAACAAAGAACAGCAAGCAAAAAACTCAGGTGGGGAAAAAAACGAAAAGGTTGCCTAATAAAGTCGCTAACAAATTGGAGCACATACATATCGCTGGGACAAGACATAATCCTAAGGTTGCCAGCGCCTGCTCGCTTCGAGTCTCCTTCAGTTGGCCTGACTTGGGTTATGATAAAGTGCGAGAAATTCCTGAGGTCTTGTCTCCTCGAGGAAAACGCCGCCAGATAATTGAAATAAGCGTGGAAATTTATAAGGCTCAAAAGTTGGTACGATAAAAGCTTTTTGCATTGTTGTTTTTTCGAGACCTCCAACCATCGCCTGCCTCCCCGTCAAAAAAAAAGAGCCCCTCGAAATGTATGCGTGTCTATTAATTATGATTTCGGGTCCCCCCTAGTCGCATCCCATCGAAGCTGGGGCTCCCAGCTGAGCGCCCACCTGCGTTCCTGGAGGCCTGGATAATAAATTCAATTTAAATGAAGCGTAAAATTCAATCAGGTCGTGGTCGAGACTCCAACCAGCGCAGTTGGAAGGTTCCGTTTCAGTTTCGTGGCTTTAGTTTTGAAGTTTGAGGCTACTGCGGCTGCGTCTGTGGCTTCTTAGGTGGTAAATTGTTTCGGGCCCAGAGCACTCGACAGATTCTGCGAAATTAGAGGGCAATGCAACAACAATAAAGAAGTCAATTTATATAAATTTTCCGTCTCTTCCAAGTCTCACAGACCCTAGCCTCGGCCCCGGTATCGGCCCCGACCCCGTGCCCGTCCTCGATCCCTGCGAAGTGCTGCGGTCTGTGGCTCAAATGCAATTTAAGAACTGGTCTCGGCATTGTTTTTCCTTTATGTTCTGTTTTTTTTTTGTTTTTCTTTAAGTCACTCTCGCAGTATGTTCTCAAGTGGTTTTTCTTTTCATTTTCCTTATGCTGTTTTTTTCCTTTTGTGTAATACAATTTAAAATTAGGTAGCATATGTTTTGCGGTCGAGTCCGGGATAGTATTCAATCAAAATGATGTTATTTTAATTTCGAAACGGATTTGCGTAGAGAATTTTTAATAAATTGTTTTTTATGGGCGCAGTCTCTCTGTCTCTCTCTATTTTATTCTTTTCAGCCATAAGCTACCCCCCATAAACAATTGCCTGCGGTTGTTGGTATACTTCTCCTCACTCTCTCTCTCTTTCCCTCTCGCCATAGTCTCCTCTTCTACGCAACGAGTATTCTATGCTGGACTCTTTTCTGTTATGTCCTTTGCTCTAATTTTATTGATGGTGTTTCATGTGCAGTGAATTGTGCGGACATTTGTAAACTGTAATTGCAGTTGGGTTCCGCACTCCAATTCCCCATTACTTGGTGTGCTCAGTGCTCGGTGCTCAGTGCTCGGTGCTCGGTGCTCAGTGCTCGGTGCTCGGTGCTCGACTTGAGACAAGACGCAGATGTAGTTCCCATATAAATGCATATGTTTTGCAGGCTTCACTAACTTTGGCCAAAAAGGAAACGAAGCAGCCGACAGCTGTCGAGGAGGGTATTTCAAATGGGCAAATGTGTTGAAAGCAAATTGCGAAGACTTGCCTCGGGGATTAGATTAATTGAACCAGTTCCTAACTGCATACACGCCAAGAAATCAACTCGAGATGAATTATCTGTGAGTTTTTCCAAAAGGGTTACAAACCAAGCGTGAGCATACTTAAGAAAAATAAAAGAGGACTAGAAGTTAGATGAATTGAAGTGCAATACAGGAAATTTTGTATACTAGAAGACTGAAAGAAAATACGTAAATAATCACGATGAAAACAAAAAGCAAATTACACATAAATAATGCAGTATTAATTGCCGATCATTGTCACATACATTTGTATATTGATGATGTACTCTCTAAAGATTAATATTTTTAACGCAATGAGTGTGACTTCAATAGAAGCTGTTAATATTAATTACTTTGATTTAGATTGTATTTAATTTAAACAGAAATAGCACTCATAGAAAGCAAAGCAACAGCCTGGATTACTTCGTAACTATTCGTTCCGAGAAGAACACAATTTACTCAATACCAGTTAAAGTAAATAATGCCAAGATACACAAAAGGCAACTTATTCCTGTTGCCAACTCGTCTTACTTCGCCACCTTTTGCTTTAGTTATTACTGTAGCCAAAGTAAAATATTTGCTTGCCTTTGTCATATACAAAGTACAAGCTCAAAAAATAAAAGCATAGAAGGAATCCACACTTAAGATCTGCATAACGCAGAGCATTCGTACAAAAGGTAAAGCAATCTAATGGCTACAAAGCTTAAGCTTCAATTTGATAAACGCAAATCCCTCAAAGGAGCCTCAGTCAACATTTTCGGCAAGCGAAACCCCAAAAGTGGTCGCCGCCGGCGACGTCTAAGCAACCCCCAACCCTCCAATGCTTCTGCCCCCGCCATCAGCGACGGTTTAGAGTGGAAACGCTAGAAATGCGAAATCAAAAAGGTGCCCCAAAGCTAAGTCTAGAGACACATCTTCCTTTTTCCATATGTACATGCATATATACATATATAGTATATCCGTATGGTATTTTGCCGTGCTTGGCATTGATTTGAAGATTGCGAAACATTTTCCTGCTGCGGTTTGTTTACTTAACCCTGGGTGGCGGGATGGAGTCGCAACTATTTGGAAAATTGAGACACCTACGGCTAGAAGTGAGCGGCAAGTCTATTAGAACGCTGTGTTTAGAAGCTGTAAAACAAAATATTTACACGCGTTTCAACATAAAAGGCGACGCAACACGCAAAGGCAGCAGCTGGGACCACGAAGTCGATGTGTTGTTGTTGCCGGAACCGGGACCTGCCCGCCACAGGACATGCGAACGAGACATTAAAGCCAAAAGGCTCCCAGCGAAACACTTGCGGCAAAACAACTGACTGCAAAAACAGCTGAGAGAGCGAGAGCGAGAGCGAGAGCGGCAACAATTTCAGCCTCGAATGCTAAACATTAAACTGACAGGCGGGCGCCATGTCCTGGAACCAGGGTACTGACTACCGGCTGGCTCCTTCCTGCTGCCACGTCACGTCTGCTCGACGCTTTTAGTCTAAATAAAGGCATTTAAAAGATTTAGAGCAAATGAACCTAACCTCAAGCATTCGCTGCTGTCTGTCTGCCATTTCTCGTCAAGCTTTATGGGCGAGCGCAGCGCTCGGAAGGGACGTCGCGTTGCCTGGCGCATAAAAACAAAAGACACGCATGTCCTTGTCTGTCTGTGTGACACTTTTATGGCAAATTTAAGACACGCAACTTCTTCTTCTTTTGCTTTCCACTTTTGTAAGTTTTTTTCTCTTTGTTTTTGTCTTTCTGTTTTTTTTTTTTCTTTTCACTCTGGGTAATTTGTCAGTCGCCGCTTTAATTTCTCTGACTTTCTGGCAGTTGTTGACTACATGCATGTATGTATGTATCCTGCTTGTATCCCTGCTCTTCCTGGCGGGCCTCATGATGACAAAACGACGCAAATAAAATGGTGTTGTGCATTTCCTTGGCCGCGTGCATGTAATTGCTTAATTTTTTATACTTCCCCCGTCTGATTTTATTATTTTTATTTTCAGCTTTATCCCTATTTATTTGCGCCCCTTTCAACGCACTTTTATTGGTTTCCCTTTCCGGCAGATTTGCTGTTAATTTTTTGCGCTTGATTTTTATCTGCTCGCCGTGGAAGTTAATTAAGTTATTAAGAGTCCTTTGAGCCCACTGAGCGAGTCCCCAAAAGCTGTTTATTATTATGTATGTTCTTCTGCTTTTATGACTGCCACACCAAGCACCAAACACCCAACACACAAACACACCACAGAGCACCTAGATCAAGCTTGAAGATATTAAGCCCTCCCTACAGGGTTACTGAGCATTTGCTGCAGCTTTTTAGCTAATTAAATTGCTCTCTCCGAGGGCTGATTACCATCGCTGATATTAATATGCTAATAAATTACATAAAGTGTCCTTTTTATAGTTTTTTGCAATAATATTATGGAATTGATACCATTTCTTTGAATTTACGTGCGTATTAGGAACAGTTTAGCAAATGTGTTCCAATTTCCTAATTTCTATATGAATTAATTTGTGCACATTTTAATTTTAAAAAGCTTTGTTGTCAAATAGCCGAATTTTGAAATTTGAGAATACGTCACATTATATCAGCATGAAATTGTGTTTAGTTTGCTATAAAATTCACAAAATCAACTTTTAAAATTCAACAAACTAGATAAATAATTTTATTACATCGAAACTAAGCAATATCAATTGGTAATCTTCGTTTAATTTTATAAAAGTTGCGCAAGTATTTCTCTATTTCAAGCGGTTGTCAACTAGCAAACTTTGCGTAAATACACTTGGTTACTGTGTAAACCGAGTCTTAGACTAGTTTCCCTATTATTAGAGCCCAACGCCTACGAGAAGGTACAACTTTTTAGCCGCAACTTGTAATGCAAATGAACATTAGCAATTCCAGAGCTCGGTTCCTAGACAATGGCATTACATTAAGAGCCACTGCTCGAAAGAGGCCAATCCATTGTTATGCATAAAACTCTCTAGACTGTATGCATAATTCAGAATGTCCGTCAAGTTGTCATAAACTGCAAAAGCAACAAAAGAAACTGAGCCAAAATTAGGAGATGGCGAAAATGTGCTTGCCAAGAAAGGAGAATGCTGCAAGGACTCTAATGAAATGCAAGGAAATGAGTTAGCTGCTTCGCCAACTGGCCAACTGTCTGACAAACTCACTAAATGACTGACTGACTGACTGACTAAGTGTCCAATTGACAGAGTGACTCGCAGACTGGGTGACAGACGCTCTGTCTGCCTGTCAGTGGCACTCAGTCAAGTTTCAACTTATTGCAAATGTAAATATTTTGTTTTAATTTCCGAAATGATAAAAACAACTTTTATGCGGGTCTTCTCCTCAACTGAGCAGCGAGTGGAGAGAGTCATGGGATGGGAGATGGGGAGGAAATAGTTTCGAAATTTGTTGAAAAACTGCCGGTAACATGAGACAACTCTCAAACGCTGTGATACGAGCATAAAATTATGAAAACTAATTATAGGGGTGCATCCCTTGCAGGGAAGAGTGCAAGTAGCAGATTGCTAGTTGCAACTTGGCTGAGGTGTGCCTCTGTCTCTGCCATGTTTAAGGCAGAGTGGCGGCTCCCAGTCTCTCTCTCTCTCTCTCTCTCGCTATCCATGGCCATGGCACGCAAGCGTTCAGCATAATTAACCACTTATGTTTAAACAAATTTTAAGTGCTGTCCCAGCCCAAAGGCGGCCGGCAACCAACGTGGGAATAATCAGAAGAGCAACAATAGTGTCAACCGGAGGCGAAGTGCAACGAATATCGAATACGCTAAGGGGATTCAAGACTATCTTTGAAGCATTTAGAATACAATAAGTACGGTAGAATAACTCTGATCAACTTAAGCATTATTTTTGCAGAAATATTCTTGTTAATAATGACTACTAAATGCGCAGTGAGTCTAACAGTCTCTTTGTCTGCAAAAGGTCTCTTAGTCTGCTGGCCCCTTTCCATTCTACAGCATACTTTCTATGAGCAGGGTATCTTGAGAACGGCCAGGAATCGGGACACACTGCAGCAATGCGGCGAAGTTTAAGTGAAAAACTTTTTGTTTTTGCCGCAAAAGTTTTGCAGCATAGCGCAGCAAATTGCAGCGGCTGCCATTACAGCACTGGGGAAAATCACAGAGATGTCGACAGCGACAGAGTGAGTGAGAGAGACAGAGATGGCAGGTGGGGGAGTGGGGAAGGTAGAGTAAAGTGCGGTAGGAAACGGAACCAAGGAATGTTAACCAAAAACAAACAGCAAACAACGCAATGACATTGATTTTTACGTGCAATTCCCTTGCTCTTACTCTCTCTCCCTCTGCGGAGCTCCATCTGAGTCCAGGATCAGGCCACAAAATGGAGCAACTCAAGTAATCATTAACACGCATCGTCGTGAGAGGCCAAAGGCAGGGCAGGGCCACGCCCGGCGGCGTTAAGGCCAAGTTAAGCAGCTTAGCGGCAGTTGCATGCAAACGGAAGCAGATTGTAGCTGCAGGACCTTAAAAGGACATTACACTCTGGGCACATCAGCAACAAGCGAAAACTATAGTACATACAATACAACTACAATGTCGTCGGGACACGCAGACATCGCTGTTGAAGACCCGAATACAACGAGTACAACTCGTAGTTGAATATTGTTGAATAGTTGCATATAGTTGGATAGTTGCAATTAAAACCAAAGTACTTTTGCCTTTTTAAAATAGTTTCCTTTTTGGCAGCGAGAGACAGGCTCTCACTATCTCTCTCTCTATTTCTATTTCTCTCTCTCTCTCTCTCTCTCTCTCTCTCTCTTTCTTTCTTTATCTCTCATGCTATCTGCCTTTCTCTGTGCCTATCTGCCATTTCTCTGGCCTTCCTGCATTGGTCTTCCCTTTCTTTTTGCAGACTGACTAAACAGACAAAGGCAAGTGGCAGAAATGTAGCAATTACTTTAATTATTGGCGGCAGGAAATGGGTTGACAGACAGAGCAGCGAAGACTGTCAGACAGACAGAACAGAGAGTTGGCCAGTGGAGCATACAGAAGACAGTCAGACACGGCGAGGGTTGCTCGAAAAAATCAAAGTAGATTTTTTCTTAAACTCATCAAAATTGCAAAGAATAGAAGCTAATTACTATAAGCTAAACTAGTTTACAAGGTGGACAGAATAATTATTTGCAGTTACAAATTCAAATGTAGTCTTTCGGCGAATAAATTGTACTGAATTGGATTGGAATTGGATAAAATATTTATTATAAAAAGCTGACAATTAAAGATTGCTTAAGTACTAAATTCAAACTAAAGAATATGGGCCAAATTGACCATTTGTATGCTGTGAACTGCAATCTCTTATTTCTCAGAATATTTTCGAGCTGCCCTCATTTTTGGATACTTGGAATTTTCGTGCAATTTGCACGTTTCGTTTTCGCACACCCCAAACCCTCGCAATTACAAGGCCAAGAAGGCAGCGCAGAAGCGCGAAGCAGTGTGAGGTGGGTGGAGTCTGGAGCGGGGGAGGCGGGTAAATCTGGCAATCAGAGTCGCGAGTACTACAAAAGTTTCGTTACTTTGATTTTCGTCTGGTGTTGCATACTTTTTGGCGCCTTGGCGCTGATTTTCGCGTTTGTTCTGATTCTCGCAGCTCGACTTTTCGCTCAGCTGATGTGCGCGTCACGTAAAAAATTAGTGACCACCCGCTGTTTGGTTTCCCCTCCCTTTTTTTTTTTTTGTCCCCTCCGTCAGGAGTTCGATTTGGCATTTTTTTGGCACGCCCTAAAATGGAATTCTTTTCATTAAATTGTTTGCACACGTTCTATGCAAACTTTAAGCATGATAAATGAATGAGTGTGGCATGCAGCTCCTCAATGCTTGCTCTTGTTGTTGGGCAATTAACTTTTGCCTTTTTCAATTTAATTTTTTTATTGAAATGCATTTTCAACCACCGTAGCAAACGCTAGCTCAACTCAACCTCAGCTCTCTTTCTGCGTAATCCCATAAATAAGCCAGCCAACGTTTGGACGTCGGTTAGGGATTGTTAGGTAGGCAACCCGCATTTAACTCCACACATCCCTAAAAAATGGAATAAGAACTGGACACAGTAGCTGGCATTTTTTTTTTTTTGTTGACAGCCTCGACAATGATAGAAAAACGAGAGGAAAAATTGAGTCGTTATCGATGGATGTTTTCAAAATATGACAGCGACTAGAAACTAACGCATATTATAGGTATTCCGCTGACAGACACCACCATAAATTGTCAATCAAAATTGTAATTCCTTATAATTTCAATGCAGAGTCCAAAGCGCAGGGTAAACCAATCAACGTCTGTCTCCAACTGCAACTTTGACGTTTGCATTGTTGCCAGCGACGGCGACAAAGGCGAAGAAAGAGTAGAAAACAGAGTTTATGGAGGGGAGATTGAGACGGAGACGGAAACGAAGACGGAGTAGGAGCCAATTTGTCGGGATTTTGGGTAGCAGATAAGCGGCTTAACTTGGCTTATAAATGGAAATTGCACTCAAGACGCGTTCCTGCTTATTGAAGATGATGACGATGTCGAGCTGATGATGACGTTGCATGCAAGCGATTTGAAAAAAATCAGATTAATAACTTCGATTGCACTCGCCAACCCAAAGACTATAGAATGCAACAGGAAGAGAGTGAGACAGCGCGCTATTAACAGAGAAAGAAAAAGAGCAAGACAGAGGAAAGAAATGTCGTGTTTTCTCTACTTTACCTGATAATTGGCTCACGTTCCAGGTAAATACTCAACGCATATGCTCCAAGCTGGGGGATTTCCATCGTGTGTGTGTGTGTGTGCTTTGGGAGTGAGAGTGTGGGAGTGTCTGTGGATTTTAATTAAAATTTTTCACTGCGCTCTTGCCATTTGATTTTAACAAAAGCCAATGTGCAAATACAGTATCGAGTGTTACCATTAAATTGGATTTGCTCTTGGCTCTTGGCAAAGAAAGCAGCTCAAATAGAATAGGCAAAGCTTCAACTCAAAGCACGTAGACTACATGATTCAGGCAAAATGTCTATGCTTAAGTTTGTCAAAAAACAGTTAAATAATTGAATCCTACGTTTGAAATTGTAGTTTGAGTTGCAAAATTTAAACAAGTCTCAATAATGGGAATTCATTTTAAATGGTATTTAGTAGTAAGTACTCCTTTTATTTCTGTTTCGTCTGAATAATGAAATAGAGATGGGAACTAAATGCTTTTGGCTGAGAACCAAATGAATGAATGGAAATTTAATAAAACAAAAACTAATCCTTTTTTTTGAAAGTAAATAACAAAATTTTAAATAACTGCATTAACAGATTATCTTATATCATTAATTTCTATTATATTTAGTGCTACAAAAAAAACAAATTAAAATTAAACTGTTTACAACTAATGCAATAAATAAATTTCTCTAAATGTCAGCATTTTATCATTACCCAGAAATATTTTTAATTATGATCCAATCAAATCATCTAACCAGCTAAAAATAGAAAACAATATTACTAATTAAACATTATCTTAACTAATCCACTTTGGCTGCCCATTAATCAGCAGGGCCAGCGACCACAGCAAATAAATGGAAAATAAATAGAAACGCTGTCCACTTAATTTAAACAAAATTAAAGTTTTATCACCAACTTGGGACTAGAGCCAACAGACAGCCAAGGGAGCGAAACGCACGCCAATCAATGGACACCAGCATCAGAGATATGAGCCTAGCACACTGAAAAACTCAATGAGCTGGCGAGACGAGACGAGACGAGATGAGTCGAGATAGAGGGCAAAATGAAGAAATTAGCAGCAAATAGAAAACAAATTAGGAAAGGGTCCCGTCTAGACTCCAGAAGCAGATGAGTGCCATAAAGGGCAGTCACAGCTCGACCATGAAACCAAAATCAAAGAGATGGTCAGTTTATGGTGGTGATGTCCACTCTTGGTCCACTGTTGGACCGTACAGTGGTTGGTGGTGGTGGTGGTGGTGTTGGTAGTGTTGTTGGTGTTGGGCAGCCCGCACATCAAGCGAGTGATAAGACTGAGCTAACTCGATTCCCGATACAGCTGCCATAAAAACTGACCAGAGTTCGTGTCACGCAGGAAATAAAGAAAATTTGCTGCTTGATTGCTGGATTCCAAGCTGCGCAGTCGAGCCCAACCCCAAACCCAAACAAATCCAGCAACCGACTGTCAATTGTCAATCATGATGATTTCTTTCGGGCTATCATTTAACTATTGTGGGGGATATAAAAATACACACACATCTATATACATAATATACTCGTACTATCGTCGATAATGCCGAACTTTTGCCGAGGAAGGCAAAAATCAAATGTGCTTAGCTGATTGCTTGGGGACCTGGGTGTGACTATCCCTCTGTGTGTATTAGTGTGTGTGTGTGTGTGAATGGTTGTGTGCTCTGTGTGTGTAGCAATGACTATGACAAATTTTATGCTGATGCTGCATGTAATTTCATTGATTAACTTTCTATGCTGATATTCTGCATAATTTCGTGTGCGACAAGTTGTCAAAAATTGGGTTAGGCATGCATCGAATGTCCTGGGGGAGAAGCTTTAACAGCATATTGATGGAACTGGCTTAAAGCCAAATCGATATTCTGTTGGGCTAGATTGATGTAATTTAGGAAGGCAGAAATTCACATAGCTTAAGCTTGTTTCTTTATGAAGATTGCAACTTGTTCAAGTCACATAGTAAACAGCTTGAGATTGTATGTTTCAGTCTATATATCGAAAGACTGACCTCCCCTTTTATATGGGCTTCGTCAAATGCAAATGAACCAGTGGTATCTACTATAATTGAGCCATAACTGCGGCTGCACAATTACCACTTAGTTAACTTTATGTGCCCTGGAATATACCCCTAATTATGACATAAAATAACCCAGGCGATAACACAAAGAAATATGAGACGATACGACTCTTTCTTGACTAATCAAAAAAAGTTGATTCGATTAGCTGCACAAAAGAAAACTGTAACTCGTCACAAAGTTATTCATACGATCAACTTTATGGAGGGTGATTAATGGGAGGACAACAAAAGAAATGTCATAATAAATCTTTATCAAATGCCTCGGAAAATATGACAAATTATGAGCCGCAAGTCGAAGGCATAATAAATCAACAAATCAAACGTGAATCGCTGCCTAAACAGAGCCCATGAGAAATTCGCCTGACAGCAATTGGAAATCATTTAATTGCAGCAACAAAGTCATAAAAATAAATTTAATGAAATTAGAGAAAAGGGGGGAATGGCGGGAATTTACGCAACAACAGTTCATCAATAATAATCATCGAGTCTGATGTTTAGTGAAATTTACATGATTTGGCCATAAATCAATGTGGCAATCCCAGAGCATCGCATAGGGGCAGCTCATTAATTGGGGCGTCAATTTGAATTTGATTGTCGATTGTTCACTGTTGACTATTGACTATATATAAGATATGCTGTCGAAAATTCAAATAAGAACTTCAAGTCACTTTAACACTTTTAGCAGCAGCAGCACCACCAAAAATCAATAGGGAACAGAAGTTACGAAGTATCAGAATGCAATTTGCTAAACCAACACCTTGCCCAGCCTTTATACCCTCACATGCCCCGCTTTTGCCAGTCGACGTGGCAGATTTTCAGCAAAATTTCGTTTGGGTTTTTCGGGTAGAAGCCATATTTCATTCGCTGCCAGTCAAATCGGACAAGCTAACAGACAGATGGACAAACAGTCGAAACTGTGGGAATAACTGGGGAATAAGTTCAAATAAAAATAACAAAAGATAAAAACGCACTGTGCACGAGATGCCCCCATGTTGCAGAGTGGCAAACCCTATCTCATCCATCCAAAAGTAATTTAACTCCACTTCAAAACTCCAACCAGACTCCAAATACTCTCGTACGTGTTGCAGGCAGTCAGGGAGTCAGGAAGGCAGGAAGGCAGGCCGGGCCAGGCAGCGGCGCTTGGCTGCTGTCACTGATTTTCCGCTTCATATTTATATATATATATATGCATGTACATATATATATATATATATATATATGCATATAGGAACAGATATACCATGCCTCCAGAGAGAGAGAGAGAGAGAGGGACAGGGCGGACAGCGAGATAGAGCGACAGACAGACAGTAGTCGAGAAAAATTGTGTTTATTTTTGTATATATTATTATATAAAGGCAGCCAGGGACAGATTTTCGTTGAATGCTCCTCCACATGTATGTAAATTTATTTATTTTCCATCTTTTCCTTCGGTTTCAGTTCTTTCGCTTTCTGTTTTTTTTTTTTTTTTTTTTTTTTTGCGCGCGCACACACGCTCACCCCAAATGAGGCAAGGCTGGGAATTTTCTTTTGGGGCAGCCTGTGTCTGGCTCATGTTATCGGCGGGCGGGATTTGTAGTTGACGTGAAAATTGTCAAAGGGCGCTTAAAGTCTTTGGCTCGCCTCGTTGTCCTCGACTCTGTTTTCCCTGTTCAAATTAAAGAAAATATTATTTTTAGGCTTGACAGCCCAAAAGGATTGAAGTTGGGATTTGCTCTACGTGGCACCTCCAACAGAGCTGGGGAGATTGATGCTGGATTTGACATGCTAATGGTTTGTTTTGGGAG
Source organism: Drosophila siamana (assembly GCA_035047445.1). Taxonomy (NCBI): domain Eukaryota; kingdom Metazoa; phylum Arthropoda; class Insecta; order Diptera; family Drosophilidae; genus Drosophila; species Drosophila siamana. The sequence goes on along the minus strand of JAWNPP010000154.1, from coordinate 29,114 downwards.
GGTGCCACGCCACTGAATGCACCTAAAACTGCCGCGAAACAAGAAACGCCCCACGTCGCATGTGCTTTATACGTACATAAACGTATATAGCGTTATGTTATGGAGTGCTAGGTTCTCACGCCTTGACAGATGACTTAAGTGAGAGTGAAGAGAGGGGTGACAGGCAGGCGAACCATGGAAAATGATTGTTTAGAATGTCTGCAGGGAGTTTAAGATGCGACAAATGGTGATAAATTCAGGTTCGACAAGAAGGAGTTACCCAAGACGCGATATGTCTATTAGGGAAGTAATCTACATTGAAATTTAAGCTAAATAAATTTTGCATATCCCAACAGGGTAAAGTCAATATTCATGTTAATTTTATTGTGAATCAGGTGAGATCATATCAGAGACTGTTTATATATGAATCCGTTTCGGGAAATAACATCAAATTGTAATAAACACATTTGTGGATGTATATATATTTTGAAGGGTACTAAAGTTAGCTTCCCCTTCGCATATTTATTTAAAAGGTTTCCACTCCCCATGTACGACAAGAAAACTTCATGAAGATATACCAAGTGATAGCTGAGTTATGAATAGGTTAACATCTCCTTTGGCCAAGTCACTTGGCCAAGTGTGGCCGTTGCACAATCACATTTCGCTGATTTCGGTGTCTTGCTTTTATGAGCACTTTTCACATTCCACACGCCCCAATGCCAACACGCACTTGTTTTATCGCTCATACTCGTACCTCGTATCACATTCCTTTCTCTCATAACAATGGGGCAGTCGACAGTAGCGATAAAGCGTAAGAGAGAGAGAGACAGAGGGAGCGAGCGGAAGATGGAGCTGGAGAAAGAAAAGAGTGTGGAGCCAACACATTTCGGTGATTTACATTGATAAAGTTAATGGAATGGAATGCGTGTGCGCTTGCTGACTCGACTTCAATTCCGATTCTCGACACCCCACTTGGACTCGACTTCTACTCCGAGCGAGAGAGCAAAAGAGAGGGAGAGAGAGAGAGACAGGGAGGGATATATGCAGAAATTTGCATTTCTTGGCAGCGTCACACGCCAAACGGAAGTTGTATACAAAGAGTTGCACTTAAAAGCTACCCACAAATGTTGCCATTCATGTCCAGAGACCAGAGAAACCCCGAGTCCGTAGTTCGAGCTATGCTCCTTACATGCACACATGCAATTTTTATGGCTTGTAAGCCATTTCAGGCATCAAAATGGCCTTCTACTAAAAGCCCCACACCATCCCGTCCACAAAGAAGTGTTATACTTTTCCTTTTTTTATATATATTTTTGAAAGTGGTTCCTTTATTTTTGATTTTTTTCGGCGCGCTCTGGAAGCGGAAATGAAATGCGCCTAATCTAACAAATTTTCGTGCTAATTTAGGTCAAATGTGGATTTGCATAAATTTTCCCGGTTACCGTTCGCTGTTGGTGTTGCCACCTTATCAAAGTCCATTAGAGTCGCACCACTCGACTCGAATTGTTGCTGTTCTGCTGTTGTTGTTGTGTTGCTTTTGCCAGCGAACGCAGCGAGCGCGCGCAAAAAAAATTATTATTTTCTCGGCATTTAAGACATACTGACACATGACAAATTCCACATGAACCTACCTCGCCCTCCCACCACCCCTCTCGAGTCCACCAATCTCGTTGGGTGCCACTGCCGAAAGTCATTAGCCTAAACACCCACCGCTTGTGCCAAAGCGTTTCTGGAATGGGATCGCCAAATGGAATTTTGTCATAAATGTTGCTGTTGTTGTTGTTGTTGGCACTCTTGTTGTTGCTGCCAAAACCGCTGCTGGCACTAGTGACATATTTTCGTGCAAAATTTCACGCTCATGCATATTTAAATCGCCGAAAAGAATGTGTAAAAATGGCAGCACAACGAACAGGGAATTCCCTGCAAATTAACATTAAGCCAATAGGTGCCAAGGCCGATCAAAGTGTATATGTTAAAGCTGAAAATATCGATAACCAATTTGAAATTTTATTGTCTGATTAAGACCTAAAAATAGAAGAACTATTTAAATTAATACAGTTGCTGATTCTGACTCCAAAAAAGTAAATTTAAATATTGTCAGTATGCAAACTTATCTAAATTTAAATGTTTTCTCCTTACATGCAAACTAAACTATTTACCACAAATAATTCACTTAAATGTAAAATTCCGAGCTCCTTATGCAAACTATTTAATTGAGATATAATTAAATTCTTTTAAAATAATTTGAATTGAAATACTTTAAATACTATAAACAATATTTCACAAAATAAATATTTATGCTACGGATCTAACAGACCTGCAGTAAGCAAACTCCCATGGAATGCTGGCATTTTTGTTATCAGACGAGCTTTCCCAGCGAAATGTGCTCACTAAATAAGAACGTGCATTAAAAATTACGCCAGGATAGCAAACACGAAGAGCGACAGCAGCTGATATGCGAGCACCAAATCGACTTTCCCCACAACTTATGCCGCAAAACTCGCACCATATATACAATATGTAGTTTTGCATTTCTGCAGCTGCCCAGAGAGCACATCAATCAAATGTCGTGGAGCATTTAAAGCAAGTACGAATATTTACCCAGGTTATTATTGGACTCGGCGTGTAGTATGTGGGGCGTGGTCCTTTACCCGGAACGTTCCCAAAGTTCTCGCAGGTTGTCGAGGTGCTGATATTGTAAGTGCAGAGTTGCGTGCCAGACGACCGAAGCACACGCCTTGTTCTACTCTCTGCCAACGGGTCGCATCAAAAGGTGTAAAATGGGGCGTGGCCATTGGCACGAGACCAAAACGTTGACGCCACGGGGCGTCCAGTCGGCAATTTGGTTTAAATTGTTGCCATTTGTTCCACGAGTCGCTTAACACACACACAGCGCCACAGTGCTGCACACAGTGCCGGACTAAATGTTGCATAATAATTCTTTTGTTTAAACTGTACAAATTATAACAAGTGAGAACGCAACGATCGCTTCTGCTTGACTGCCAGTTGTGTGGAAAACATATTTTTTGGGGCATACAAATCAATAACTTTAAATACTTTAAATACTTTCAGGCTGAAAAGCGGCGACGGAAGAATACTCAAAAAATGGTTTATGATATATTAGTTTATTTTCACATATTTTGTACTGCCGAAGCAGCTCCAATTATGCTTCATAGAGGCCAAGTGAATATGCTCTCTTACTGTATAGTTGCCGGGTATAACAATTACTCTGCGACAATTTGGTTTATGGGCTTGGCCTCGATTCTTGAGATTGTTGCTGCGGAGGGCTTGATTTAAGCTGCTCTTGAATGGTAATTGCTTTCTTAGTTATAACTTGGGTATGAACTTGCTAATGGAACATGGAATTTCGCATGTGCTTAATACAATTAGCAGAGAAATTGTAATAAAACCCAAATGCAAGTGACAATTTGAGGGGTTTAGAGAGCATATAAGAAGTATATGATAGCAATGTTAAATACTTTTCTTTGCGTATCAGCAAATGTATTTATGTCTTTGATTAATTCTTGCAAATATATATTATATTTTCGAATTGTAGTATGACTTTCCTTAAGGTATAACATAGTTTCCACTATGCACGTCAGCAGCATCAGTTGAATGCCCCCATTTATGAAAGTTTAACCTCAGCTGACCCGCTGCCAGATTGGGTTTTGCAACAGCTTTTTGACCTACAACTGCGAACGGCGGAGGACTCAAATGCAATTTCCTTGCTCAATTTTTTATATGCACATTAAACGTCTTTTTACATTTCAATTTTCAGAGCGAACAGCAACCCGCAAATGTGGCACACAACCGACATCCCCGGCAGCGCACTTGCAACACCCACACCTCAGCTACTAATAAGCATATAAAAATTAATATTTTACAAGTAGCCAAAAAAAAAAAATGAAAAAAAGAAACTGGTAGCAAGGCAGCGCAGCGGCATTGTTATGGCGCAGCAGCAGCTAAAGGAACTAGTGAAGCACTCAGTGCAAAATCCAGATGAGTCCTTAAATATGCATGAGAGTTCAGTGTGCTGGAAAACTAGGTGAAAGCGGTTCGGTCGTTCCTATATGAAAAGTGTGGCCAAACAAGTTGATTTTCCATTTCAGCAATAAATAACGAGTAGAAGAGCCTGGCGCCAGTGCGCTGAGCCCACCCACAGTTTATCCCGATGATTTTTGCAATTGTCCTGACCACAACACACGAAAATTACTTTGGCCAAAAGGCTCTAACCACGCTCGTAAAACAAATCAACAGAAATACAAAACGAAGAAGCCAAACAAACAAAAGGAATCAAAAATCACATAAATTGAGCTAAGAAAAGTTCTCACGCATCGCGTATAGATTTATATGCACGTACCGAGTACCATACACCATACACCTGTGGTTAGACTCACGTCCATGGTTTAACAATGGGAATTGCCTCTAAAACGTGGGCCACAACAATGGGCCAGCAACAGACTCGCAGACGTCTCGCGGTGCAGCATCAGATGAGCACAAAGGCCAGATGACAAAAAACTCAGTAGAGAGAAAGAAAAAAAAAATATATATATAATTTCTTGTTTTCCATTTCCATTTCCACTATTCCATTCTATTCTATTCTATTCGATTCTATTGTAACGCCATCTCGTTATGGGGTGTAGTTTTGCTTTTGTTTGTTGTTTTGTTGTTTCTGCTTAAAAATGGGTTTGACATTGTCTATGGGCAATGGGGCAAAGTGTTGGGCCAGCAGCAGAGACCCCGTCTGGAACTTGAGTCGAAACTATCGCGTTAAACGCACGTTGATCTTTTGTCAGGATCGTGTTAGAAAATTGATTACACAAACAAAAAAAAACAACCAGCTATGCGTGTTCATAAAATTTATTATACGATTTCCTTGAATATCCAAACAGTTGAGAAACAAAAGTTTCGAAGACTTCGAATTAAAGTACTTGGCTGAAACTTGGAATAAAAGCGTGTTAAATTAATTTACTATTAGTTTTATGTCTTGTATTTCGAATTAACTTTAATTTAATTATAATTTGGGGCTTAAAACTTGATAAATTATTTCGAAACTTTGCATCATTTAAATTGGAACTCAATGCCCAATTAACATTTACTTTAATCTAAACTATCCCATTTGGACAACTACACAGCTTAAACTTTCAAATAGCTGAAGACATTACTTAAACTGCCTCTACCAACTGTTGTGATATTGCAATGCGCACTTGTATCAACAATAACACCTCCGTTTTGCACAAAATGTGCAATTTTTGGGAATGTATTCAGAGCATTCGCTACTTTTCAGAGCAATTAATCGACAATTTTGCAGGGGAGCAAGCGGGGAGTGCGAAGAGTAGGAGGGCGGACGGACAAGGGACTATGGCAGGTTGTTAACTCTGACAACACATTTGGACAAATCCGTATTTTGGACTAAAGGACAACAACAAACAACTTACACATGATTCGCAATATGGTGAACAAGGTCCCAAAAGGCTCAGCATGAAAAACACATGGCAGGAAAAATGGAAAATCAGGTCAGTTCCAATGACGACAGGACGGGCTAGATTCAGATTCCGGCTCAGGTTCAGAACAGTTCAGTTCAAGCTCTTGGCCCACTACCGTTGTAATTGTTAGAAAATTCGAACATATTTGACAGAGCGCAAAAGTAAACACTAAATCGACAGGGACGAGGGTTGATTGGTGGAGTAGCAGGAGGAAGAGGATGAAGAGGACGACGAGGTGGTGGAGGAATTTTTGATACAATTTCCGATGCAGATCCTGTCGACAGGCAGCGAGTGAGAAATGAGCAGACAGAGAGCCGACAACAAACACATAAACACATCCAACAGCTTGTTGAGCGATAAAGCAATTAGAAGCAAAATGGGATTTTGCATTTGAATTGCTGCTACAATGACGTCCCGCACAATGGCCCAGGGGATAACAGTGCATGTCAGAGTCATGAGATGCACTGCAGCCAAGAGGGGTGGCAAAAACTGCACAGTTTTTGTTTACACAAAAAGGATTTCAGACGCGCTCTTTAAGCTCCAACAATGACTGACACTACTACTATAAGAATGCAACAGGGATAACAAGAGAGAGAGAGAGAATGAGCAACAAGAGCACTCCCTTAACTGACCTACTTCAGTGGCTGTTGCTTTTTGACGTTGTGGCAGGATGCACAAGGCAGCTTGCCGGATTGAGGTTTCGTCAAGGAGCTGCATTTTCATGCATTTGGCGCAGCTTGAAGTGTTGAGCCGCATATAAGGAGTATAAGCTGCCGAGTTGAAGACAGCAGGGAGATGTGAGCTGCGAGATGAGAGATGAGAGATTGCCTCTCGTATCAAGCAAGAAAAATTCGCTTCGTTGCGCTGAAAGTTTTCATATTTGTTCGCCATTGTGTGTGCGTACGAGTGTGTGGCAGCCAATTTCTGTATAGTCGTGAGAGTGTGATATGCCATAAAAAGCAATGAGACACTTTTGGCTCTTAAGTCAGCTGCTGCGCGATAAGCAAATATGAACTTGAAACTCCACGAATATTTTACCAAAATAGCTAAGTAGATAAAAAAAGTTGCGACATACCGCAAGGCGCTTAAAACTTGATGCGATAAATTATCGATAAAGCGGAAATGAGCTTAACAGTGAGCTGTTAACTTAGCAGCGCTGCTCCAGAATACTAAGTATACCAAGCATTCGCCTTGCAATCCAAGTTTGAGCTGACTTCAACGCCAACTTTGTAGATATTATAATAATTGTAACAAGTCTTGCGCTTGCAGCAAATGTGCAGCTTACTTTCTGGCTAACTGCAAGTCCGGCTTTTACTTGTCAGAATGCAGCTGCTTGGGGTTGAGTTCAGGACGAATTCAGACTAAAACCCACTGACTGGTCTCAACTGTAGCCACTCAACAACTGTAATTTTTATTTGAAAGTAAACAAAACAACAAGCTAGCTAGCTGGCAAGCAAGCCGGGCAACCAACTAACAAAGATCCCTAATCTGGAGTAAATCCAGCGTCGGGTTCACAGGCAGCTTCCACTGCTGCAGACGACATTGTTGCTGCCCTCCTGAATTATTCGCACATATGCAAAGTTGGCAAAAAGTGCGAGGCGAGGCGAGACAAGGCGAGCTGAGTCCTGGCAAAGGACATGAACAGCAGCACCAGCAAATGAAAGGATGGCACGAAAACAGACAAAGGGCGGGGAGTGTGCTCGTATAACTCGCAAAAACTCCTCCTCAGCTCAGCCACCCGCTCATCACTCGCCCGACAATGACTGTGCAAATTTGGTGCAGATAAGCAGCGTCCGAGAACTCGCCTCCCACTCACCCTCGCTTCCTCGCTCAGGCAGCAGCCCGAAACTAATGCTCGCTGACATGCAAAACAAAAAAGGGTAAATGAGTGACAGGATGTACAACAGGCCAGACTCACCCAGAGTGCTACATATACATACATACATACAGATATATAGCATCAGTGAAACAAAAGGGCTAGTTGCCCATCGACCGCACTCTTTCTTTTTCTATCGCACTCTCTGTCTTTCCCATTCGCTCGGTCATGTTAAATGCTATGACAATTGCTATAATTGTCAACTGTCAAATGGCATTAACAATTTGTTGTTGTTGCTGCTGCTGCTCTTTGCACTTGCCCGCGCACTCAATTGTGTGCGTAGGTGTGGAAATTTGTAAATGAAAGCGCACACTGTAAAGCGGGGGCACAAAAAGGGTCACAGCCAAAAAGGGCAAAGGGAAGGGGAAATGAAAATGGAAAAAGAGGCTTAAGCCCAGCTGGTTAGACATTTGCTGTTTTGATTCCGTCAACGAGATTAAAGAGCAGTCTAAAATTAGCAGACAATGCGCCTTTCCATTCCTTTATGCTCCTTTATACCCCCAAACACTCGCTACAAACCCTCGTCTCCTAGACAGTACTGGGTCTGTACAAATAATCAAGGAGGCGTTACGAACATTATTACTATTCTAAAAGGTGTTAAATATGGGAGGCTAATATATAATACAATACCTACTATTAAATTAAATGTATTCTTTTTGTCTTTCGTTTATAAGAATTCGCAATATTCCCCAATGACAAGATTTAATAAAAGTTTGTAGATATAACAAAAATACCTGTTTTTGCGTTGTAGATTTTACTAAACTACTTTTAGGCAAATAGAATAACAGAATACAATACTTAGTTTAGCATTAAGACGATCGCTTGTCCACCAAACTCTCGTCTGTAAAATCCCAAAATAAAGTTTGTTCAAGGCGAATCAAAGCGGAAATCTTTCAGAGCCTCAATTAGCTGCAGAAACAATGCTTCAATAGCTATAATAGTTTTTCCTCTTCAGCCAAGTATAAGCATAAAATCACCACACAGCGACAGCTTTCAGTTCGTAACTTTTTCCGTAATGCCAAACCGAGCAATCATCGTCAAGTTGGTAGCGCGTGATGACAGTTTTTGCCAGCCACTAAATGTCAAACTTTTTGACAGGTCTAAGGGGTAAGAGAGACGAACAAAGCGAGCGAAAAAGAGAGAAAAAGAGAGAGAGAGAGAAAGTTCCTAGTATATATACTATACCACAGTGTACAGTGTGTGTGGTGACATTTCCCGACTCATATGTGACATTCAAGTGTCATCAAAAAGTGAGCGCTCTGGTTTGCATTTTTATGAGAATGACAGAGAGAAGAAGCTCTGCAATGACTTGAGTGATTTCTCCTACTTTACTGTATTTTACTTTTCTTCTCTCTTTCTTTGTTTTTATCGTGCGTAAATGAAAAGGAATCATGCTAAAAGATTTTGCATAATTAAATTTTGTGTGTCTGAAAAAGAAGCGAAAAAGCAAAGAAAATTTTGTTGTTAGCACAAGTATCTAACAGATACAGAGACACAAGTGCACAGATACAAAAGATCTGCGGCGCCAGCGAATCAGCATAAAATAATTGAAATTGTGTGCGCTCGGATCTATTTGAATAAACGCAATTTGAATGCAAAAGCACGAAGTGCAAACAAGACGACAGATGGGTAACACAGGACACGGGACACGCTCAGTACACAGGACTCAGGACTCCGGACAGATGAGTCAGATACACGGCACGACACACAGGACCAACTCTCTGTCTGATGTTGATGGATGGTGTGGGACCTGATTGTGATTAGAAGGCACTAATGTTGAACGCTACTGAAAGGGTTGCGTGACAGCAGTTAAAGTGCCTGAAACCCTAAATGAAAGATATGAGCACATTACTGATTCGAACTTAAGCTAAATGCATTAAAACAAAGTGAACAAAGTGAACGCAACGAAATTATATGCAGAGCTCTGGGTAAGCGATTTAGTTATTTTTTTTTTTAAATATTTCCACAAACTTCCGATTAGCTAATAACACAAAAATAGATTATAGTTCTGTGGGCTTTTTAGCCTTGCTAGACAAATAGGTCGTAAAACTATTGGTAGTGTTTCAGACATCAACCGAAGTCAAGGGGTAAAGATAGATGGATACATTAATCTAAGGGCTCTTCAACAGCCCAGACATAAGTGCCATCATTACCATACCAATTTCTGGAACTGTGATTTGCCATTTGTAAAACCCATTAGAAGCCCACATATGTCAACTCGCCATGCTAGCCGCAATCCAAAAGACAACACATGAGGCCAATAATTGAAATGTCAAATTCGTGCTAATGACAAATGTAAAAGCCCCGAAAATTCAACCGAAATTAATAAATGACACAGATTTTAGCACTTTAGTAGGGAATATGCATATTGAAAAAGAGGAGACAGCACAACACAAAAAAATCAACAATCCGGGAGAAGCACTCAAGAGACGAAACTGTTATAAAAACACAAGTGACAAGTGTGGCAGACATATGGAAAGCGAATGGGAGAGGGGAATGGGATTGGGAATGTGTTTGTGAGTGTGTTTGTGTGGAGAAGTGGGCAAGAGACCCGCACAAGCCGCAGACAGACAAATCTGAGATCTGAGATGTGTGGCATGGCAGAGGGAATCAACCGCACACTGGAATTTTGACACATTTGACAGGCGAACCGAGTGGCACTTGGCAAAGCAGCCATTTGATAGCCTCATTAGTGATGAGCCACTGCAGCAACAACAGAAGCATCACCAACGGCAGCAGCAGCAGCAGGAAGAGCCAAGCAAAAGAGGAGCTGTCAATGTGCTTAAGAGGTTCCTTTGGGTTACTTGCGTAACTCAAAACCAAAAGGATATCGACCGTAACGCATGAGAATTTGACACTTGCTTTGGCTTCAGGCAGCCCTCCCGCACATGAGCACATGTGTCCCCCCGCCCCGCCTCCGCACCCGTCACAGTCCCTCCTATAAATATCTAAAAGGCCACCAAATAAATACTTGCGAGACATCGCCCTATATAACCAAAACAGGCTCCAGGGAAACACCATGAAACTGGGCAGGTCCCGGAGCCAAAAACCGAAACCAGAACCGAGACCAGACCAGAACCAGAACCAAACCAAGCCCAAGCCATGGCACTGCCCCAAAGCATTTAGTCATATTGAAACATTAAAAAAGTCAACACCCACATGGCTAAACTAACAAACCAACACAAACTTCGACCGTATGGTCAGAGAGCGCGCATAATAAACAAGTCAGGCAGGGGGTAGTCCGAAGCAGAGTTCGGCAAATGATAGACAACCCACTCATAAAATGTTATGATCTAATAGAATTCTCGTATACTCTACCAAAATAAGCACATTATCCAAACGAGAAGATAGTTTAATATTTTTAGTAAATAAATAAATAATATAGGTACCAGTAATAATTAATTAAATTATGTTTTAAAACGTATCATATTTATCATATATATCATATTTATACACCGATCATATATCCTGTTGTGAAATGATTCTTAGTGTTGATCCTTTCAAAAATTTATTTGTTTTAAATCCCTTCGGCAACAGCGAACCTCTGTTATGTAACACGATCATTGTTATCGATACATTTGAATAACATTGTGTTGTTGTCTTGTCTTGCTTATCGAATCCTTTGCAATCTTATGACATTCCCTATAATCTCAACTGCTCACGCTGTCGAGGGTAGCGCAGTAATGCCCCAAGCACCCATAAAAATGTCAAAAAATTCCTATGTATTCATAAACACGTGTGACTCTCTCTGTCAAAGACCGGACCCTGGACCCCCCCAAGGCTAGGAGCCCAAACACGCCACGCCGAAATGTTACCACAATGTCGCTGCTTTCACACTCACACGCAGAGAGATATGCTGTACTTTATGGTCTGTCTATATGTGTGTGTATATCTATATGAAGGACATAGTTTATATGGTCAGTACATAACTTAAGCAAACCCCAACCCAACACGTCCCCAACCTCAAACGCAAACTCTAAGTCAAGCATAGCGCTCTCACATATGTGCATTTAACATGCAAACTATGAGCCCAGCAAGGACTTTTAGTGCCTGTTAACGTTATTGAGTTGCGAGCGAATGGACGGGGGGGAAGAGCGCTCAAATTTCCGGTCAAGCGAGCGAATCCTTACATATTTCTTTGTACGAGTTTATATATATATATATATATTTTTTTTTTTGGTTTCCTTTAGCTCAACGCCCACAAAATTTCAGCTAAATTAAATTATAAATATGGCAAAAAGTCGCCGGCAGCAGCGCAACACAAATAAAGTGGCCCGAAAGGCAGCCAGAAAGGACGTTGCCATTATGATTCATGACAATGTCTGTCCTCGACTCATCTCCCTCACTCTGCTGTGCCCGCTTTGTTGTCGTTAGTTAAAGCTGGGCAGCGTTAGCCAGTTCCTTAGTTGGGATATCGAGATATCTGCTTACAAAGTGCGTGTCAAATTCAAGAAGCGAGAAGCGAGTTATTCAATCCTTTTTTTACACATTGTCTGCATAGTTTGGCAGCTCAGTTCGTTGGACGACATTGGCTTCTGATATCCTTTATTGTGTTCCTCGAGCATATTTTGTTTGAATATTTTTCGGACAGATTTGGGTTAGCGATAAGCTTGCCATCGACAAAGAGGACAAGCATGGACAGCAGCCAGAGCTTAGAGATATAACACTCGTGATTGATGAAGGTTCGAATCTATTGAGGCAGCCTTCAAGTGGAATTCAATTGAATATTCGAAATGTGTGTAATCCATGATTCCAATCAATTTGCAAACGAGATTACACAACTTTTTCTTTTCAATTATGAATTTACATCGACTTGAAATAGTTTGGTAATCAACCAGAATGTTCCTTTTATCCTCAATCGATTTAATTATTTAATGTTAATACGAACTACAATTATATATAGAACTTTAAATAAAATTCACTGAATTATCAATCTTTAAATGAAACCGATGAAATACTGAGAAGATTATTAATCTTTGAATGGCTTCATAAGCGCTATATTTGATTGACATTTATTCACTTCCAAAAATAAAGCTTTTCAAATTAACTACAAAAATGAATACGTCTCATATGAAAATATCAACATTCACTATTTGAGATCTCACTAAATATAAAAGTTAACTTAAAGCCTATAACATGTGGCAATACTTTCAATCCTTTTACCTCCAATCAGTTTTGCCAAATCGACACTTTAAGCTTCCAACAGTTGAAAATGAAACCAATTTCAAAAAGATTTCTCAGTGGCTTGCTTTATGTATTTACTTTTCCTTCGGTAGCCCATTAAAACTTTTTCAATTTCTCATTTGTGCTCATTATCCGCAAGTTATTCAACCCAGTGATCTATATGCGAAATTCAAGTAATGACTTTCTACTCGTTTGCACTTTCCAGAAAAGAAAACAAAAACGAAGGTCAAACCCCCTCGTCTATGTCTTGTCCTGCCTCACGTAGCTGTATCAAATGACCATCGAGAAACCAATAAACGAACGAAAATCCAAAAGCAAATCCTTAACTGTGGTTAACATCTAGCAAATCCATTAACTGGCACACTTCGAGCGTGAAAAGGCGACGCCGCCAGTGGAACATCGAGCTGAGCTAGCGAAAAAAAAACAAAGTAGAGAAAAGAAATAGGGAAGCTGAGGGAGAGTTGAGGGTGTTGTTGTGGGGGAGTCGAGCAAGCGGACCACATCATTTCATAACACTTCCAGTTCATATAATCTATTTAACCCAAATTTAAACGTGCCGTGCGTTTGTTCAGTGTTTAATCAATTGTAAAGCAATTTTCGCAATGTTTTTTCTTTAAACGACGCGTCGCTTCGGGTTGCGATTGGAATTGTGTTGGGTCCGGGATTAGAGCTGCCACAATGTTGCGACTCCTTGGACGTTATACGCTCTACACTCTGGGAAATTCTTGTGGCATCCTTCGAGCGCATTGACTCGCACATGAAATGCAATTGGTTGTGCGGATTTCTCGCAGTGTATGCTTGCGTGGGTCTCGCCTTGGTGGCTGCCTTTCTACTGTGGCCATCTATCTAACGGCTTCTGCTCCATTTCAATGGCAACTGTTTCACAGCTGATAAAAATTGGCAGATCCGAGCAAAAGGAAAACGCAAAGAAGAGAGCGAACGGCAAACCAAAGGTGGCCGACAACCGAGGGAGGGGAGCGACTGTCAGCTAGGGGCATTGTGCCTAATCGTCTGCGTAATTGCTCTGCCACAGTGCGTGAATCCTGCTGCTGCTCTGGCTGCTGATCCTGTTCTCTGATCCCAATTGTTGTTGTTGGTTTTAAAGAACATGCCAAAAATGATAGCTGCAGCTGTCGTTGGTAGGACGGCTAAACCTCCCACACACCCAATAGCCCCGTTAGCCCCGTAACCTCAGCACCCTTAGGTCTCGACAAGCGCTAAATTTTCAATTAACTTTTCCCAAAAGGTCGCCCCTTGTTGAATGTCCTTGTTTAATTTGATTAATTGCTGCGAAAATGGTTCACTTCGTGGTTGGCTTTGTTGTTTGCACTCCATGTGAGTGTGTGAGATGAATGCGGTGCCTGCTGTTCAGGTATTTTGAGGTGTCATTTGAATGTTGATTGTGCGGAAAGGATTATGGCCTGAAAGGTGGGCGAAGATTGTCAGCGATAGCTAAGCAAGCCGAAAACGAAAAAAAACATTGTTGAAACAGAAATGGAAATATGATTAAATAGGTAGTAAGATTTCTGACATATATGTTATATAATACATTAAAATCGAAATTGTAACTCACTCGTTCAATTTGCAGCAACAGTGCAAATAAAAACATTTCTATCTTAAGAAAATAATATTTTCATTTCACAATGTGTCAACGGTAGACACATCATCTCCCAAGACACTCAAAATGATTGCAAAAAGGTCAATCTATAAGCAGAATAGTCACTCTATAACAAATAGGAAATGCATAACGACCAAATCCAATCCTTCTGATCATCTTTTAAGTGCTCTACGCACTCACATGAATTACCCACACCGAATGCAATCGTCCATTTGCCCTCTACCTTAGCTTTGGTCCATTAAAAAGTGACCCCCGCTAAAAAAAAGGACGAAATGGACCAGAGCAAAGCGAAATGTGTTCACTTCTGACCTTTGGCACTCTCTGGTTAATGTACAAAGGCGACTGCCTAATTGAATTGTAGCAAAAGTGCAAATAGAATACCAGAAATTCGACAAAAATGGAAGGAGCAGGACACTTTACAATCTTTTGATGGTTATATTCAGTTTCAGTTTAAATGGAAAGGAAGCAATAAAATCATTTTTTCTTTTTAGGAACTGCAAGCAGACAATTTGTAGCGCTTCCGGGGCTGAAGGGAAGCTGTAGCAAAGCAGCTAAAATAAATGCCTCTCCTGTCGCATCTTCGTCTTCGGCTCCGTCTCTGGCTCCGGGTCCGACTTCCACTCCAACGCCAACGCCAGCTCCGAGTTTGACTGCGAGTGCAGCGACGTCGTCCTGCGTCCTGCGAGAACAACATTAAAACAAACTATAAAATGCAATCGATCTAAACGGTATAAACCGGAAAAGTAGAAATGTGGCATTGTATTTATAATGGAAATGGGTTTCTCTATTTACTTCTATTTTCTCTTACGGACGGGAAAATTGCACATAAAAAATAGGGAAGAAAAGCGAACAGGAAATAAAAGAAAATAATTCGTTTGCAAGACCAAGACGATGACGACGACAGCGAAATGAAAAACTGTGATATTGATAAATGTGATATTAATGGCAAAACGGTGAGGGAATTTTAAAAGTTTCGGATTCGCTTTGTTGATGCAACGAGGAAAAAAGAGCTCGGTTTACGGACGATTTAAAGCTTCATTAATCACTATATATTTCTGGCAAGAAAAGCAAACATATGGCATAAGTCAACCGAGGAGAGCGTAATTAAATAAATGGAAATTACCAAGCAACCACAAAACAGTTGAAAGAATAACGTTAAATATTTATTTAGTAATTACATAGTTATTAACTGAAATGAAACTGAAATTTCATAATGAAGCACTTCAATAATAGGTTTGTTTTGTGTCATATATTTCATTAATAATTATTTTTTTATCTAACTATAAGCGTTGCCTGTCAATTTTATACTTTATGCGTAATTTCGGAGAACATTTCACTTATAATCTCGACTTTCGGTTGTCTTTCTCGCTGACTAATCTAGACGTTAGTAAGCACAAGTAATCTCAGCTGCCTTCTGACTATTTTAATATTACTACTTTGATGCCTCAGCTTGGAGTTTTCTTATCGTGGCCATTACTCAAACTACAGCGACTATTCCCTACCATTTTGTGTCTCCAGCTCCTATGTCTATTTCAATGTTATGGTCATCATATTTCGTAATATCTGTGGGTCGCATTAAATAAGCAAATCTCTTTGACATTGCTCGTATGTTTCCCAAACTTATCTACCCTCTCTCCTGCTCTCTGTCAGCAATTTTGCGGACAAGTCGAGAGAAAATCCCCCAGCAAGGCCAAGAGGAGCAGCGGAAGAAAAAAAAACCGTCAACTAAGTAAATCTCGTCGCTTGCTAACAATAATCTGACATAATGTTTCAATTATGCGTCGTTTAGCATTATGGACGCTATATGAACGAACCCCTCCTCCCGAATCCTCAGTCGTTGACTGGGCAAACCGCAGAACGAGCAAGGACAACATACAGGTTTTCTAGGACGGGCAACTACCCAACCCGCCTCTACCCCTGAGTAGCATTAGAGGCCGAAACAGACGCAGCATTTGGAGAGCTAAGCAAATCTTACTAAAATAAACATTTTAGCATTAAATTTACATAAGACGCGACAATGAGGCAACTGACTAGCAAACGAGAAGGGAGAAGGGAGAAGGGAGAAGGGAAAAGAGAGATGGAGGAAGGAAGAAGGAAGCAGGCCGAATGAGAAGTTGTGGGATAAGCAAAAGTGAAGAAGCACCATCTACTTAGAAGACATTTGCCATAAGCAGCAACAGTCAACTTCATCTAAATATGAGTACGCATTCCAGCTTCAGTTCTGTCCAACTTCTGCTTCCCACTCCCCACTAAGTCCCTCAACGCCATTGAAGTCCCTCGGTCTTCCCCGAGACTCAGAGCTGATGTGCTTTCGCGTATTTGCATAAACATTAGCAAAACAAATTTGCACATTTGCCCATCCAAGTTCTGCGTTAGCCTCCAATTGCGCACCCGACATATGCAAACAAACCACAACAAGAAAAACGCAAAAAATAAAAGGGAAAGAGGTGCATAACTCATGCAGCATACAGCACTCAGGGATACCCTGTAAAATTACCAGATGGTTAGAACAATTACTCAAGCTTAAAGTTTGAGTTATTTTAGTTTAATTTAATTAGCTATATCTTGCAATTAACTAAAGTGTTTATCAAATGGCAACTTCATTATCATTTCTTCTATTTCACTACAATCGAAGCATACCCCACAGAAAAGCGACAGCGGGTATAAGACAACTGTCAAGTTCATGGCGCACAAATAAGATGAAAATGAAGTTAGAGCACCGATGAAAGCGGAAGTCTTTAGGCCAACGTCAAACCCAAAAGGCGGAAACGGAAGTGCGTGCCAGTCAGACAACAGAAGCGAGACAGCAACAGCAACAGCAACACAGACACAGGACCAAAATAGAACTGTAAGAGGCGAAAAATATGCTAAATCAGCCAAAAAACGCTTATAATCATTTCAAGATGATGAACACCATAATCATGATGCTAACACATGATTGCGATGACGACGACGACGACGACGACGACGACGGCGATGATGATGATGATGATGATGATGGGAATGATGGGAATGAGAATGTCTGAACTTGTCTGACTGTTTGCTCCCGTTTGCTGATGTCGTCTGTTTTGTCTATGTTTTCTTAGCAACTTTAGCGCCATTCTCATTCAGTTTCCAGCGAAACTCCAGAAACATTTTGTGGCACTTTGGCGCCCAAAAATCGGAACAAACGACGGCAAATATGCGTTTTATTGAATTTTATGGTCCTGGTCGACAAAACAGACACAAAAAAAAACTCCCCACTGACTGCGGCTGCTGCCAATTCTAACTTTTTTTACCGACTTGGCCAAAAATCTTTGGCTAAGAAAGAAAGAAGAGGAAGTGCTTAGTCTGGCCAACCAAGTGAGCGTGAAATATGCCAATGACTTTTTGCTGGCTCCAAAAAGCCTTGAACCACACTGTGACGACACTTCTTTGGCATTGAACTTGACTGCGGAGAATTGAGGAGAAAGCGCAAATGCTCAATATTATCCGCAAAGTATCTAAAATTGGAGAGTCACTTTTGTAAGCAGTTATAGCTTTTCAATTTTAACTGAATAGTATTGGGTTTATATTCAAAATAGTAAAGAAAAGAAACATTATTTGAGCAAATAATGAGAGTTATAAATTTATGTAAACTGTGCTCTTCAAAACGGCTAATTTATGATTTTCTGACATTATTAATTACGCACTCTCAACTTATTACTTATCAGTAGGTCAAATTAATATGACTACTAATAACTCGCCAAATTTGAGCATATGGATGAATTAATCAATTACTTACTAATCAAGCGCTTACAGCAACCAGCTCTTGGCAGCTACCATTTACTTTAAATTGAATCAAAGCCAAGGCTATTAAGTAATCTTAAAGCTCAAAGCAAGTAAGAGACTAGCCCAAGTGGTTTTGAATTGAAATGAAACCTCAGAAACTAATTAGCAGAGGCGAGAATGCAACATAACTTGGAATTTAATCCAAGGCAGAGAGAGAGTAGCTCTAAAACAATTTCATTACAAATGTGTCGGTCATTGGGATGGTTTGTTGGTCAGATGTAGACGTGCATGCTAGCATATGAAATGGCTGTGTATGGAATCAATTAATCAACGCCTCTGCCGGCAAAGGAAGCTGAGGTCTCAAATAAATTCAAATCCTTTCGACAGCTGACCACACTGAGCCTAAGCCAACAACGACAACGACACTGCCAACAATCACAACAATAATAGCAACAAATAATAATAATAATAATAATGGAAAACTATGGGGAGATGCATAAAATTTCAATTTTCTCTAGCGTAAACAAGAAATTGTTGGGCTAGCAATGGAAAGAGGAGAAGAAATCAAATCAAAGCCCAAGGCAAAATTTAATTGCGTTTAACCTGAAATCAAATTTTCAGCAGGCTACCAAGGCGGCGGCAACTCTTAAGATTCAATCAACGTACGGTCTACTTGAGGCCACGGACCAGGACCAGGACCAGGACAACGGTTGGAACGGGAGCGGGAAGCAGGAGCAGAGAGAATAAACAACAACAAATCAAAAAGGCTCATGTTTATCTTAATATGAAATACTTTTTTCCCACACAAACACACACCAACAGACACTGGGCGAAAGGGATAATAAAATTGCCAGGGAAAGCCCAAAGGCAGGAAAATAAACAACAACACGCTCGACTGGCTGCCGCCTTGAAGGATAGTTCAGGATACTAGCCGAAAAAAGGCTTAGACAAGTTTGCTGCTTGTGTGCTGTGTGTGTTGTTGTGTGTGCTGCAATGATTTTGATTTTGATTTTGATTGTGGCATTGATTTCACTCACAGTTCGACAAGAGAATCGAGGCATCTGTTTCCTCCTTTCCCTTTCCCGCCCTCAAACCGTTTAACACAATCAGGATACAGCACACAGTATAGATATCCCGGTTGAGTTCCCTTTTATATATTTTCCTTTATTTTGATTACATTTCGACTTGAAGCCAAAAGTTTTGAGAGCCGCAGACCAGCAATTCACACTTCATCTGCCTACGAATCGAGCCCTAGGGACGAGGATCCGTATGCTTGCCTCCCTTCGCTTCCTCCCTGGCAGCAGTTCGAACCCTTTTTTGGCTAACCAAATCATCGACTAATTTGCTGGCGGCCAACAAATACTGAAATTGTTATTTCATTCTCTTCTTTTTATGGGCACACACAAAATTAGCCGCCTTATCAACAGGTGTAGAACCCTAAGCAGCTGTAAACACCGCCGATCTCTGAACTCAAACCCCTCTTTGTCATCTTTCCTTCCAGGTAAAGTGCGCATATAAAACAAATGTATTTTGAATCCCGATTCTGTGTATTTCTGTTATTACTACCCTTTATGGACGTGATGCTTATCGAGATAGTTTCGCCTCTCATCTCTTTTATTTCCCTTACGAACATCGTAAAGAATATAATAAAATTTTATTAATAAACGCAAGCGCCTGTCAAAATCTAATGGATAATGGATTTTGATACCCGCTACCCAAAGGCAAGATGGTTATTATAAGTTAGTGGAGGAAAGGTATGTAGCAAAAGGCTGCATACCCGATAAACAACATTAACTCTTGATGAGAATAGTTAAACTAGACGATATAGCAATATGTTACGTCTTTATATTAGAAGAGCTGGAGAGACACAAGTTGGTAGAGAGTTTTTCTTGGAATTCTCTATGATTCCATTCAAGATATTCACGATACAATTTAAAAACCTTAAGAATATTTAAGCATATATGTTAGCCTATTAATAATATATATATAATATATATCATTTATTCAAATACAATTTTTTGTATATTTATTTGGAATATATGTTTTATATACTCTCAGAATAGATACCGGGTATCTCCCAGTTAAGCACACTCCACTTGTCTTGTTTTATTTCGGCAGCGATTAGAATCTGTCGACTGACAATTTGAGAATTCCTAATGGATGCTAAGACAGGGACACAGATGAATCCCAACTGTGAGTCACCGCAGAAAGCAGCTGAGGATGCAGATGTCCATTTGATTCGCTTTGAACCAAACAGAAAACAATGATGATTTGTTATTAAAGACAATTATTTTACCACAACTGTTGTTCCACCATAAATTTATAGAATTAACAAAAAAAATCAAATTTGTAAAAGAATGCAACATTCTGAGTTACACACTTTAAGCTTATGCCTTTAGCTCTTTAATGATTATTTAAGATTTGCTTTCCCAATGATTATGAAAACTTTTGTATACAATCACTCAATAAGATGCAAACACTTTATAAATTATTTGCACTAGTGTTTCACCCCTCTGCATAGAGGAACCAATTAAAATTAATTATATTCAATCGAAACCAAATCCCAGTTGGGTCTTCACTTATTCTTTTGTGCTCCATCGTTTGCTCCCCACCTACAGACGCTTCTCATTGTCTACGTCGACTTCTGTCGCTTAAGGAGCGATTATTTAATTTCAGCTATTAATGCTGTGACTCCCCAGTTGCCAGTTGCCAGTTGCCTGTTGACTGACTCCACAGCTTCCCATCGTCCCAGTTAGTCAATGCTTATTGATGTTTAGTTGCTGTTCTTGCCGTACGTTGAGCTCCATCCAGCTTCGGCTGCTGCTTCATCTCGAGCTTCAGCGTCGTGCAGCTCTGTGGCATTATTTCACTTGCGTTTCCACTTTTAGCTTTGTTTACTTTTACGCTTGCCGCACAAAAAGCCCCAAAGTCCCAGCACCATAAGCAAACCCTTGGCCACAGGCAGTCGATCCACATAAACCCAGCGCCACATACAATTGAACAAGCCGCACTATGTTTTGGTATTTGTATTTGGTGTTTCATACCCTGCAGTAAAACAAGAGGATTGTCCAAATAGAGAAGATGGATGTGATTGTAGACAATTTGAGATTTAAGTTATTAAAATTATGAACAAATTAATATCAACTTCAGTTCTGCAAAATGTCAAGATATTGTCCACAAGTACATGAGGAATAATTTCGTTAAAAATATATAATAAGTTTGTAATATTTATTTCATTAATTTCTCTTTTGTTCTCAAAAAATTATTTATCTTTTTTCATAATAGTTTACAATAGTAATTTGAGTTGCTTGTTTAAATATTAATTATTACGCTTGCTGTAGGGTATATTTATAGTTGCTGCCTATTATTGATGGCTTGACAACTTGTTTGGTATTTGTATTTGGTGTTTTTCTTATGCCTTTTGCGTTTCTTTACTTTTTTTCTGTGTGTTTCCTGCTCCACTGCGATTCCCTTGACAATGCAATAAATTGCGCAAAAATTGGAAAAATAGAATTTTAGGTACACCACAACACAGCGCCAGTAACGACAACGACAACAACAATAACAAGAACGACAGCAATAACAACAACGGCAACGAGTCCTTCGGCTTTGTGGGTGGCTCACGCAATTCACCCAATCTAGCGCGTTTCCCTTCTCCTTCGCCGCTTTGGCGGTATCCCAAATAACACCAACAACAACAACAACAGCAGTAACAACAACGACAACAGAAATCAAGTGCTAAGCTTCCCACAACGCAATCAATTGATTTCTATTGTTTTGTTAAAATGTCGTGGCGGGTCCCCAACCAGTTTGCTCTCTTCCCGCTGCTCCCCTCGCTTTATTCAATATTTTGTTCCATTTGCCGTTGTTCTCTCTCCTACTCCTCCCCTCCTCTCCTCCTTCTCGTCTTTCGCCCTTTACACACTATGGTATTTTTATATAAATTGCTTTGTTGTGGTCTTTATTGAAATTTTTTAGGTTACTTTTGTGATTGTTGCTTTTGGCCAGCTTCCAGTTCTCATCTCCCATCCCGCCCAACAACAACAACAACTCCAATGAAAAAAGACTCCAAAGAGTAGAAAAAAACAACCTGATCCTAAATAAAACTGTGCATTATTTTTGTTTATTTGTTGATTTTACGTCGACGTCTGACGCCCATTTTTGCATTTTATTTTTATGATCTTTTTTTGTTGTTGTTGTTGTTTGTTTCTGTTTATTTTGCTGAAATATTCATGAGTTACGTTTTCAGTAAATGAAAAACGTTCTTTTGGGATTTATTGTATAGTCAGTCTCTCACCGGACCTATGAATGCTTGATAATTTATAGTGTTCGCCTTTCCGCAGAATATACGCGCGTATGAAATGCATACATATTTTGTCTATGACAACATTTAACGAGTTAAAAATAAATACGAGCAGAACAAAAACTACAATTTAATAAAAACATTTACGAATTTATAAACTCTTTAAATTATATTTTTCCAATTGATTGCAATCTGAATTGACAATGAAAAAAATTCATTAAGAATACTTCGAGTTAAAAGCAAAAATTGACAAATCATTCAAACGTTTTTTACTATTTAGTTTATTTTAGCGTTTACATTGAATAAACAATTTTCAAATAATAAAGAAACAATTTGAGTATAATTAATTGTTAAATGATCAGGCATATGGAATATAAATTGAGAGACTTTAAATAATAAAATAGGAAATTATTTAAAATGATAATATCTTCAAAAGCTTTATATAAATAGAGCATAGTGTTATTTCTTCCAGTAAAATATATATAAATATATTCCGAATTTTATAATAAAGTTATTTTTTATAATAAAAGTTGATATAGACATCAACTGCAGAAAAAATAAAAATAGATCGCATATAACAAAGACAAATTCTGTAGACTGCAGTAGTAAAGTATCAACAATGATGATGATCAACAATTACAGTTTTCCGGTATTATCCTCCCCCACAGACAGAGAAGCAATGTTCTGTTTGTGTTTTGGATAACTCCTCATAAAGATGCAACATTACAACGATTAAGAAAATAAAGAAGATATCTTCTGTTTCGATTCAGCTGAAAACAGCGAGACAAATGCTGAAAGAGAGCCAAAGAAAAGAAGAGAAAAATGTCATGATTATGGCAAATTTTCGGTGCCTTTTGTGGGCAAGAATTACAAATAGAATTGCGCTTTTTCTAGAGACGTCCCGATACAATACACAGAGGACAATCATCGACTGCTAAATCTCGAATGTCATGGCAACGTGAAAAGGAGGAGGATGCTCTTTTATGAGACGTCCTCGCCGGGGGTTCGTCAACAGTAGGTAGGCGATGTCGATCTCTAAACTGTAGGCAGGTTTCACAAATTAGAGGCTGCCCGGCGTGCACCAAAAATGTCGTAGCACTCGCCAGGGGCGGTCCAAAGTCTGCAGTCCACGACACTCGTCTGTCCTCTGTCCTATGTGTGCTGTGTCCTACGTCCCGGGGTCCGGCATGCGTTTTATCTCTGCGACCAGTTTTATGGTTGACGCGAGCATCTTGCGATTTGACTTTGTGCTACATTGTCCTGCCGGCAGCTGCGTTTGATATCCTTGTGCTCTGACGTCTCACTCGCAATCCTAGCGACAGCTTCCCTGGTAGCATTTCCAAAGAACCCAAAAAAAAACGGCGAACAAAATGTGTACAAATCCGAATGAAACCTTTTGTGCAATGTTTGCTACGTTTCTTTGCTGTAGGTGCTTGCTAATTGGCTTATTGTCAGTGTTTGATAAGATTAGCTACAGCTGCTGCTACCGGCAGCATTTCTACTTTGTCCCCCCTCTACTCTAGCTCTTTTCTCCCTCCACCTGCCCCATTAATATGCACTAGCTGCCTGACAATTTATAATTCCATGGAATAAGCGCCATGGCGCACGTGTTATCCTTGTCTGTCCGTGGCCCAAAACATTATTTAAATCGCTAAGCAGGCAAACCAAATCCCACTCCACACACAATCTCAGTCCCATTTCCAATCCCAATCCCAGTCCCAAATCTGAATCCAAATGCAGGCAGGTCTGGCGGCGCCAGGAAGCATCGGACTCCTCGTTGTCATAATTTAAATCGCGTCCACGCGTAAGCCCAGGCAAAAATATGGTAAACTATTGTCGGAGCACTTTGTGGCCGTGCTGCCTGTTACCAGCTACCATAATTTTTCCAGGAAAAACGCATGGAAATGAGCATTAGACAAAAAGGGTTTCTCACCCATTTTAACGATTATGCAATGCGCCAGCTACGCTTGCTTTTCACGCTCCCCTCTTGCTCCCTTCACGCATACCAAATCAGCCTTTTTACCTGTTGATAATACAGCGCAAGTTGCCTGGGGACAACGCCAAGGGCGAAGGCGGGGGCGGCGACAGGGCCAGGGGCAGTGGCAGACACAAGCGAACGCCCGGTGTCGGGGACTTCGGATGATGCCGGAAGGCTGTGACAATGTTATGCGCTAATTGAGCACAAAAACATTCCTTGCCCCCCAGTTATATACTCATATTGTGGCACTATGCAACAAAGCTTGCCTCGCGCGAAAGACAATTACATAACAACATACAACTTAACTTAAAATAAAAGAATTATATAATTTGTATAAAAGCTTAAGTAATTACAGTTAAAGAAATAAGATTTATTTTACAAATATAAAAAAAAGCATTTTAAGCAAATCTGAAAATATTAATTAAATTTGGTTTATTATATATAAAAAGTTTATGCTATATTTGTAGATATTTATTTGATTTTCAAATCATTATATACATTGCAGTCTATTACAAGTAAATAAATTTGTTAAACGATCAAAAATATATTAAAATACTTATATATACACACGACATTACTTCAGTCGCAGTTCGTTCAACTTGTTGCAGAGTGTAATGCGCTCAATATGCTTGTTGCACGCATTGTTCTCTGCCACACGTGTGCCAACCAAATAAAAAAAGGAAAATGAAAAAAACTTGTTGAAAATTCCCCACATCTCGTTAGCTCCTCTCATTTGCAGCGCCCTATGACAGTTTTATGAGCTCTCCGCTCCCTTCGCCCTTTCCCCTTCCCACCATTGTGCTCTGCAGGCAGACAAGCTAGTTTTGTTTAAATGCAGGCAACAAAAAATTATAATTATGCATAATTTAATTTTATTATAATATGCATTCTCCATATGACATTGTACAGTATCGAGACATTCTTGGAAGACGCAGCGGAAGCCGCTGGCGACAGGCTATTCTTTCCCCTTCCCCTTCCACCCATACTTCGCTATAACAGACATTGTGTGTGTGTGTGTGCGTGTGTGCTGTCATTTTACATAAATTTATGCATTCTTCATTTTTAGTGGTAATTTGATTTTGATTTGGGAATTTTAATTAATAATCATATTTCGGGGCGCCCGATTTCATTGCACTGGTGTTGAAATATTGTTAGGAAGCTCGGCGAGGGGGAAGCAAGAGAACAGACATGGGCATTGAATACCAAAAATCCAATTCAGCCCCACTAAAATATTCAGAATAATAATAATTTTATGGCATTTAAAACATCTAATTGGGCAGAAAGAGAAACAGTTCTTTATACGTTACATCAAAAAAAGCTTTTGGAGCTCACTCAGGTGTGGCCCGTTTATGAGATTGGTTAGTTTTTAATGGTCTCTATAATGATGAGGGTTATGAGAAGCCCATAATTAACAGGCAACTTTTGAAGTTTATTACTGGAAAATTGTGTGATCTATTTTAATGGGATTTGATGATAATACTAAAATATCATTATTATATGAAAGAAAACTTTTAAAATGCAAAAAAATTTGTCACGAGAGAACAGCTAACATATATATGAGAACAGCTGAATATAGCGTTATACAAATGTCAAAATATTAATTTACATTTAATATATTTCATCAAACCTTTAAGAACTATTCACATTCTGAATAACTTTATATAACATTTGCAAAACTAAAGAATATTTTCAGAGTCAGAAAGTTTAATTTAAAAGCAGAATTATTATTTTAAAAACTAGGTTAAGAAACTAAATTATCTTTATATTTATTAACTAAAAGCAACTTTTAATATTATGATTCAGCTTTTTTATTCTCTCTCAACGAATAACTACAGAATTCTTCGGAATTGCAGTAGAATTGTAAAAGAGAAAGCGGAACTCACGTCTCGCATTACAGTAATTTCATCTGGGAGATCAGAAAGACTCAATTAGTGCCCGCTTGGGAGCATCTAAAGAATCCAGGCTACTGGCGGAAATTGGCAAAAAGGATCAATTTTCTGCGAAAGGACTTTTGAGACGCAGCGCACACTTTAACGGGATAAGATGCGTTTAAGCAAATGAACACACAAAGGCAGCACAAAGAGAAGCAGACGAAAGAGAGGTAAATGTAGTAAAAAATAAAGAATCCAAAACCGGCAGCAACTGCGTCGGCTGTGCATTGAAGTAGGCCAAACAAAAGAGCAAGAAGAGCACTTGGCCAGGGCTAGGGCCGAAACGGCAAATGGTCAACTGTCTGGAGGAACCACAAAAGGCAAACGGCGACAGCTGGCGAAAGATGGCCGGACAAGAGATTAATACGAGCCGAGATGGGCTCACAAAGTGGCAACAAAAACGAGCCTGCTGAAAGGAGCACAGACGGAAGCAGCTCCCCGCACGTCTGCCTGCAATGTTAATTCCGTTTAGCAAATAATTTCAAAACGATGCGTGTAAAGCACATCGAATGCAATCAATGTGCAGCCCAGCTGCAAGTCCAAACATGTCGTATCCTGTTGAGTGCCGCACGCTGCCCGCCTCCCGCTAAGGACTCTAAATCGTACTAAGACTTGGGTTCGGCTCGGTGCTAAGTGAACAATTTCACGATAGTCGCAAAATGTTAACAGCTCACTTTTTTCCTTTTGCACTTCGCCGCCTGTTGACACTTTCAGCTGTCCTGTGAAACACCACCCGTTGACGCTGCAGTGTCCATTGGTGCTAATATGCTAAGCAGCAGGTTGTCAAAAAAAAAAACTCAAGTAGAAGAGAATGAAAAACTCGTGCTGTCATCAGTGCTACACTCCTACTGCGAAATTAGCCAGAAAAAATCGTTTAACGCTAGCGCAACTGTGGGAAAGTATCTGCAATGCTTGATCCTTGATCCCGAATACAACTCACATCACTTGACCCACATCGCAGCGATATCAACAACAATCTAATCTACACAAAGCCTCTACCCTCGCTTCAAATTGCGCAGTCTGTAATCGATACCTCGAGCGGATCAGTTGTTGATCAAACACAAAAGACAAGCGATTATATGCTACATTAAATATTATCAAGAGCAAAAAAAAGAAAACCATAGCATTTGATAAGTGGCATCTGCCCAGACCCAAACTAAATGTGGACATCAATAAGGTCATTGTTATGGTTTCCACATCAAGATATTTTAAATGTAGGAGGCCTAGAAAGTCAGGTAGCAATTAGTTAGTGGAATTAATTTCCAAATACCCGCCGAAACTTCCGAATGATTCTGTTGGACACTGCAAATTTAGAGTAGGCCGTTTACTTAAACGACAGAATTTTTCATATACCACATATCCTTATGAAGTCACTGCATACGCATCAGCGGTGAGCTGAATTAGTAAAAAATTGAAGCTGCGAGCTAAGAAAGAAAAGAGTTGTAAGTTTGCAAATTATTATTTATTTATTTTCACACACACAATTTAAAATCGCCAAATGGGACAAGCGTCTATTAAAACTGGAAAAGTGTGCGTGAGGTGGCAAATCGAGCGACTAATTAAGATCAAATATGGAACATTACAAACACTATTAAAGAAATAAATAAAATTTATTATTAAATGAAGACTCAGCGTTTTACATTTAATCAATGGCCGCCAAAAAGTAGGCAGCACTTTATTGTTGATGCCATTTTAAATATTTCGAATTTTGAGGCCATTTTAATATTTCGTCTAAAGGTATGCAACAAATATTTTGTGTGAGCGAAGGCAAGCGCGAATAAATTTAAGAATCTTTGTAAAAATCAATATGTAAAAAATGTAAAAATTAAAAGTAAATATTCACATTAACGTTTGCAGTAAGTTTGCATTTTGCAGCCCATTAAATTTGCAATGCGTCTTGTATTATATCTAAATTCCGAGTAATTATTAAATTATAGTTAAACTTTGTATTTGTAAAGACACGGGAGATTAAAATAAATGAATTTTAAATATGTTTGTCTAAACTATTTACCACGTAAGATATATTATATAGTTATGCCCATAACATGTGACACAAATTTCTCAATGAATTCGCAGAGTTCTTTGAGAATACTAAAATTAACTGACACCAATTTAACGTGTATCACTCACCTGATTATGCTGACCCAAATTTTCAATATTTTTAAATATTTGCTCAGTTGCCTTAAATTTGGCAAAACATCTCTAACTAGTGATTAGTATAAAAAGGGCAGTCAGTGGTTCAGTTAGCATTGTAATCATTTGCATCAATAATTAATCAACAATATGTTCTCAAGCAAGTTTCTGATCATGAGCTTCGGTAAGTTAAAAGGATATGTGAGTGTTTTGGAGAATTTACTAACATTATACTCGTTTATTCAGCTCTTTTCGCTGTGATCATTGCCGTGTCTAGTGAAGAAATCAGCGATCGTCGTTTCCGCTGGCCTGGCTCCAATGAACAGGAAGCCGACGAAAAAGAATCCGATAGCGATGATGAGGACGACGAAGATACTGACGATGATGACAACAAAGTAGAAATCCTGCAGGATGAAGCTGACAATGATGATGAACCACAAGAGGAAGCTCAGAGTGAGGAGGATAATGAAAATGATAGTGAGGCCGACAGTAAGGAGGACGATGCTTAAACCAAGCTATATTTTACAATTTTTACAAAATCCAATTTAAAATGTTATCCTTAATTTAAAAACAACTAAAAAAGCAAACGGTAGAGTTAAAAACGTTCAAATATTTTTAAATAAATCACATTAAATGTTTTAAAAGAGAACACATGGATATTTATGTTATTGTTAGTGATTGTAACTGATTGTGATTACTATCCACATTTAAATAATTTTTAAGAATGCATACATAAAACGGTCAATTAATGTTTTAATTTATTATTATACACAATGGCATTACAAACTTTTTTCAATTTGATTTTCTTTTCCAGGAATTGCTTCCTAACTGTATTGTATTGGCCATTAAGTTCTCATTGGTCATGACAATGTTATA